>JAWPHD010008307.1:55000-116854 GCA_037043455.1 Cyrtodaria siliqua | reverse complement strand
GGCAGCACAAGCTATCGTCCACCGTGGGCATAATTGGACACAAGTCGCACAAACACCAGTCCGCGTTGTCTAGACGTCCGATCAGTGGGTGGGGTACGATTTCCTCGTCACTAGAGTCGGAATTGTCCGATTCCTCGGTACTTGACGATCCGCTGGCCGACCCGACTGGCTCAAAACGATAGCCTACGACATTAACCCTGTCCATGTTGCCACGAAACTCGTCAAAACTTAAATCTAATGAAGAATTGTCAGAATTCTCACTCGAGAAAGATTCATTCATGCCGGCGTCCGCCATTTTGATATTTACCGAAGTGCGGTATATACATGGGTATATGACCGACTAAAATGGTGTATTGGGGTTTTGGGATATGGTTTATTGAAATATGGCAGAATGGCGTTTCCGCACAAACCCCTTTAATGCTTGAGAACCTCAATGTTGCATCTGATCTTCACCAAACTTGAGCACAGATGGTATATAATAAACTTGACTATTGAAAACATGCTTTATTTTTGCTCTGTTAACACTAGCTCCTTAATTTTTCATCTGATCTTTACAAAATTTACTGGGAATGTTTATCTTAATAACCACTTTGACATGTATTTGAACCAACTAGATTGCGCTCAAATGATCTAGTGAAAACATTTTATCTGATTATGTCCATATTATTCCATCCAATAGAGCAATATGGGTCCTCTTGTTGTATGCATAAATCTGTCTATAAACCATTAGAGAAGTTGTTTGGCCGTCTGTCCTGATTCATCCGGGGCATTCATGATCAGTTTCTTTAAATTTTGTATTTTAACTCTCTGAATAACAGTTTAAGTGTTTTGTATTTCTTTATATTTCTATATTTATTAATAAAGATATTTTCATTACATGAACGTTTAAATGCTATTAATGTACTCTACACATGTTTTTTGAAAGCTCACATGACATCCAAGGGTTCAATGTATTGTGATCACTTTGCCAGTTATCTGAAAAATGACCATATTAAAGCTTAAAGTACAGAAAATGTACGTACATGCTTACGGTACTGTACATGTACCTCCATTTTTAGCTCTACTGGCAAATAAATACAAAGAGCTATCCTTATGAACGGTAGCTAGGTAACACCCGTCTATCATGTGACAGTGTACATGTAAATAATAATGGCCCTTACTTTTATCAATGCGAACAGTATTTAAATTAATGATCAATTTAAATTAAGTAATTGCCACTATTCACAAGAGATGTTGCTCAGTAATGACCATTATTATCAGTCTAGTAATGGCCATTATTTTAACTATTTCAAGGTCATTATTTTGTACTGACCCATTAAAAAATACCCCAAAATTTTAATGGCACCATGAGTTGTGACACTTTTCCATTAAGTTTGTAGTTTTAATTGGTGCAAATAATGGCCATCATTTTCCCTCTGTTCATTTCATGGGCATTAATTTATTTGAGGCTGGTGCCATTATTTAAAGTAATGGGCATTAATGTGTAAGATGCCATTAATTTTACAACCATTAAAAGTGTCATAATAATGGGGTCCTTAATATTCAGTAATGGCAATTATTTAAAGTAATGGGCATTACATTGTTGGATGCCATTAATATTACAGCCATTAAAAGTGCCATAACTAATGGGGCCACTTATATGAAATATATAGTAACAACTTCCATTAAAAACTACATTATTAATGGGAATTTTAATGGCATTGTGGTCATGGGTAAGTAATGGCCATTTAATGGGCATCGTTTCCAGTAGTGTTTCTTAGTTATGCATTTCAGACATTTTGGAAGAAAATCAGCTCAAGTATTGCTTGTTTCATTAGTTACATTATCAATATATTCTCATAAACAATCGTTTCTGGTCATGAATCATTCATTTCGAATGTCTTCTGCCGTGTTGTCTTAATTATATTCATTTTATCATTTTTTTTATACATTTGTTTTATGATTTTACTATTATTATTACTATTATTATTATTATAATTATTATTTATGGTCTGTAAATGTACTCATGCGTTATCAATAGTAAACTCTATAAACGATTGTTTTAACCTTTTAAGGAAGGCGTAAAACGTAAAGCTAGCTAAAGAATTTCCTTATGAGTAAAATTATAATTTTCCAAATTATGTTTTCAATAAGTCTTTAATTTGTGCATCCTTGATGCCGCCTTCAAGTTCCTGGATCCAGTGTTTGTGAAAGTTGTTATATTCAATGCATGATTCCTCTATGTATAGTTTACTTATATATACTTTCATGGCAACGATTAATAAGGTATATAAATTGATGTGCCAGACAATATATCTGTATAACAAGACACACTTATCTCTATGCGTATATTGTATGTGTTTGGAAGACACTTAATAGAATATAACATTGAATGCATTACATATAGTTATAGGTATTTATTTCCGTTTACATATATAACAGCAAATCTAATACAAATGTAATCATTAAACATGTCAAATTGAATACAAACAACGCTCCTGAATTGCTAATGTAATAATTCAAATAAAAGTAGAAATAAAACCCGATAAATTGCAATGTCTTTCATTGGTTCCGTTGCATCACGTGATCATTTTATGCATAAAACATCCCTAAAATGCGTATGTATTAAATAAAAGTGCAGGCGATAAATACTACAAGGACCACAGTCAACCAAACACACGCATAGAAACAATCAACAATCACAAAGATGAATACTACAAGGACCACAGTCGACCAAACACACGCATAGAAACAATCAACAATCACAAGGACCACAGTCAACCAAACACACGCATAGAAACAATCAACAATCACAAGGACCACAGTCAACCAAACACACGCATAGAAACAATCAACAATCACAAGGACCACAGTCAACCAAACACATGCATAGAAACAATCAACAATCACAAGGACCACAGTCAACCAAACACACGCATAGAAACAATCAACAATCACAAGGACCACAGTCAACCAAACACAGGCATAGAAACAATCAACAATCACAAGGACCACAGTCAACCAAACACACGCATAGAAACAATCAACAATCACAAGGACCACTGTTAACCAAACACACGCATAGAAACAATCAACAATCATGGATGAATAAAAGGCAAAGTAAATGGCATCACAAACATGAAAGGGTTGACAATATGGCTACCGTCTTGGAACGGGCAGTGGTAAAGCTACCGCTGGGGGTTTAAACCCGGTTATAGGGTGCCGCAAACCTCACTCTTACTATATTGTCAGGCAAATGAAACGAGACACTGTAAATAATTCAATCGCCGCCAAGCTATATTTTCTGACAAACTAGGCAGCATTAAACGGCAATATAAGTATATATGATTGAACAAAGATCATCAGCATTTTAGTATAAAAAGCAAACGCCTAGAAAGCCACAAAGTAAGTAATCAGTGACTTGGCAGAAGCCAGAGCTACAGGATAATAATAAATACTGAAAACGTGATCCGTGGAAGTAACAAACGCAAGCAAGAGAGAAAAGTAGCATTCTCGGTTTCATGAGAGGTAATTATAAGATGCAACACCTCTCAGGCTTCCTAGCACCGGCCTAAGCGATATTCTACTTAAAGTAACACAGAATGGGCTTGATTATTCCAAAGGACCAGTAAATAATAACACTACTGATTTGTAGTCGGGGCGACTTCTTACGGCGCGACACTTCACTAAACAAACGCTAGTGTGAATGTCAATAAATACTGAAACTGTGATCCCTTGGAAGCAACAAACACAAACAAGAGAGAAAAGTAGCATACTCGGTTTTATTGAGTCTGTTCGTGAGAGATAATTATAAGATGCAACACCTATCACGCCTCCTAGCACCGGCTTAAGCGATATTCTACTTTAAAGTAACTCAGAATGGGCTTGATGATCCTAAAGGACCAGTAAATAATAACACTACGGATTTGTAGACGGGGCGACTTTTTACGACAGCCACACTGCACTAAACAAACGCTAGTGTGAATTTCAATAAATACTGAAAATGTGATCCCTTGGAAGCAACAAACACAAACAAGAGAGAAAAGCATCATACTCGGTTTTATTGAGTCTGTCCATGAGAGGTAATTTAAAAATGCAACACCCCTCACGCCTCCTAGCACCAGCTTAAGCGATATTCTACGTTAAAGTAACACAGAATGGGCTCGGTGATCCGCTAAGGGTACGACAATACACGACTGAAGGCAAACATCAATCGTTACCGTAGTTTAAGAGCCGTCATCATTGGGTCCACAATCTGTCCGGTCATCGCACAAAGAGGAAAGCATAGTGACGATTGATTGAATTGGATTTTGTTGTCGCACCAACAGCAAAGGTCATATGGCGACTTTCCAGCTTCCATTGGTGGAGGAAGACCCTCCGGGAAATTTTCGTGCACGGGCGGGCACCTGGGTAGAACCACCGACGTTCCACAAGCCAGCTGGATAGCTTCCTCACATAAAGATTCCTAGGCCCCTGAGGGATCGAACCTACAGCGGTGAGGGGCAAGTGATTTCAAGTCAGAGACGTTAACCACTCGGCCACGGACGCCCCCACATAGTGACGAACTGTAAACATGCAGTCCGTTGCAAAGTGATAGTGTCATAACCTTTTTTGATTAACATTTAAACATTTTTGTCACATTTGTAATATGCAAATGATATCAGATATCCTGAACAAAGCAAATTACTTAAGAACCGAATTTAGTCTACTAACTAGACCTATGTCAAATACTGCCTTGCTGCACAGCAACTTTATTATTAACTGATTCTTTGGTATCATCAAACCCAATCTGTGTGGCTTTAACGTAGAAAACAGGTTAAGCCAGCGCTAGGTCTCGAAGGGTGTTGCAAAATATATATTACGTCTCATGAACAGACTCAATAAAACCGAGTCGGCTACATTCTTGTTTGTGTTTGTTGCTTTCACGGGATCCACTTTTCAGTATTTATTGATATAGCTATGTATTTCGTGTACGGTATATTTGCTATTCAACTAGATATCGTGCTGGTTGTAACTGTAATAAAATCCTTTTATTATATACCTCTTACACATCATTAACATAGAAATATATGCATTGCTATTGCATACACATTCAATAAAGCATATTATTTCTCGATAAAGGGCAGCGGGAAAATGTATGTAGTTTTAAGGTGTTGGTGTTCATTGGTCTGACCTACTTGTTTTGTTTGTATGACGTTCTCGCGCATAGTGGCGTAAAACTTGCTTGAATCATTGGAAAAACCGCTGTTCTATTTTTAGTAAGATAGTGATACTAATTCTATTTTTAGTAGCATAGTGATAACCTGTAATGTGATACAGGTTGTTGTATTCCATTGTAAGAAAAGGAAGGTACTATGTATATATCATTGATAGGTATATAATAAAAGGTAATACAAACTGTTTATAAATGAGTGCCTTTAGAATCTTTCTCGAATGATTCGTTAACGAACACTTTTGTGTTGTTGTCATTCTCAGCTTCTATCGTTATCTCCATGTTAATTTCCTTTGGTGGGTTATAAAACCAGCCTGCACAGAAAAAGAATATCAAAGAGAACATCTTGGTAACAATACCAACAAGGAAGTAATTGCGACTGATTATTGCATTGTCATATATCCAACACGACGTGGTTTCTCCACATTCCGTTTGCCAGACAAGGCAACCGGCATCCGTGGCGGCACCAATTATAACTGACCCTGGAACAGTTCCTGAAACAAAGAAGAGCACTGATAAAACTCCTGAATTAAAGTCACACGTATAGAAAACTAAAGTCACACATCTTAATACAGGGTATGTTCAACCGTTGTACCGTTCCAATGAAATCTAGCTGAGGGTGGGTGACCCGACATTATCTTGCTTGAATAACGTCACGTCGGGAAAATTTCATATAAACGGTTGGACATACTCGGTATTATATTGTATGACTTTTGTTTTCTACCGGTGTGACTTCAGATGAACACTATTCACCAGGTTAAGGAATTTTGAGACAATCATCGTTTTCACGTGTTAATTAATATCCTTCAATTTCAAAATATGCACGTACACTTATAAATTACTTTAGAAATAAAATTGAACACCCATATAATCTATTAGTCGTTTTCATTGACCGTCAGTATATATATCAGGGTCCGTATTCATAAAGCTTCTTAGCAATATCTTAACTTGAGTCAAAATGTATCAATTATTTAAACTCCTGTTTCTATCGTTATATTTGTAATAATGCTATGGATTAATAAACACCACAGCTAAACATTTATCTCAACGTAGATGCTCTATAGTGTCGCTGAGAGGTTAATAAGGATATTTGAACATACGTAAAAATCTTAAATTATGACTTAAGTAATATTTTCTACTTAAGTTGTATACGGGCCCACGCAATTGGTGACGTTTTTTTAATATCCAGTATTTTTGTTCATTGTTTATCGTTGTTGTAAGAAATCCCAATAGGCAATGCTACACCTTTTGATAATTGAATTAGTGTTCAATTGGCGTTTTCGCTTAGGTTTACTGGTCGTACCATAGATTGTTTTTTCTCTTTGGCAGCAACTGATGTTGTTGCTCGGTACAATTCTGGATACATTCTGAGGTCTTTCTAATTATCGGTTTTTATATATATATATATATATATATATATATATATGTACATGTAAGCGTCTCGTTATTTTTCTGGATGTGGACTTTATTATTAGAGATTTTATTTTGATGGGATGTACTTTTATTTACACTGTCTTGTCAATTTGAGCGCTGCAGACAGGATAATTGCGAGGATATGTACACATAATTGATCTAAGCTAATCAGTGGGCCATATCGTTTATTGACCGTTCCAAGTCGGTAGCACTGTCTTCACCACTCGCTGTGTATTATCGTTTTCAATGCATTTTAAATTACTCTGGGTCTGCGATGCAGTTCAGACCTACGCACCTTTGGTCTCTATAGAACCATTTTCCTCATTTTTGAGCATCTGAATTAATGAGAACTATTATATTTGTTCTTATAATGTTTTACAGACATACGAGTGGTTGCAGTTATAGAGTGTCCACGTTGGAAACGCCTACATATTTATAAAAGGCAATGCTGTATAAATAAAACTTTGTACCTAATTGATGAATTAAACCAGGCAATTCATTTTTGAGACACTAACCCAGTGAAAATTAGCAAGCACACCCAGCTGCTTTTTTGCCACTGACCATTCCAAGGCGGTTGCCCTATTTGTTCAACCCGTTTGTGTTTGTGATGTCACATGTCTTGCTTATTAACACTGTAATTCTTGTTTATTTTAATGCGTTTTTTTGGTTAACTATGTTCTGTGAAAGCTTCATTTCCTGTTGTAGTTTTAAACCTTTTATTATTGGTACTGGATATCAAGTAGGATTTCGTTTATTACACGTAAGAGAACAGCGAAATACGGTTTGCTTACCCAACAATCTGACGAAAAATCGGTTTGTTCCACACATAATAGCTCTATGGTTTTCATCTATAGAACTGAAATAAATGTAACACATTATACATTTAGATTATTCAGTTTTTACATGTATGCATTAAATTGTAAAATTGTATCTTTACTAGTCCCTTGGGACCAACGAGCCCAATATAGGCGGCTTTGAAGTAGAATACCGCTTACGCAGGTCAACATGTAAAATAAAACTGGCCTTATCTTGCATTTTAAATGCAATACTGTACGTTTCTCTACAATACAAACAACTAGGGAATAAATAAAGCGGTCAGAATTAAAAGGTCTGCCGCTACCGGTTCCAGATTGTTTCATTGTGAATTTCTATATCCTAATTCAAACCGGCAACCTACCAAATCTGTTCAGAGCATTAATCGATGGTTCAACGCAACATTTTCATATTTTCTTTGTTATTTATATGGAGCCTTGAACCCTAGAATTGATACATATCAGACAATGTAAAGAAACTTAGACTTAGAATCCAACAGGGAACCAGTGTATATCACCTACCGTAAAACCGACTGTTCGGCCGGGACGTCAGTTGCAATTGACGTGAAAGTAAATAGAAACAACAGAACTAGAAACAAGTATAGCAGGCCACAGCTCGACTCGCAGCTTCCCAACGTCACCATGGAATGTGTAGAGTTTGCATGTACAGGTACACATGAGCAATTTGAAAAAGTCTGTTAAAAGACAACAAATAATGAGTTGAAGTAAAGACTATAAAAACTGAATTTATATTGTCGTATTATAAAACCAAGATTTTATTTTACATACTGTATATCTATATTTTCAACATTTACATATAATTGTTTGGTCATTAGTTACATTAAATAAGATAGTTTTGCTGGCAATGTGGTTAATATAATTTGACCAATAATATAAACAGTTGCTCAAACTGCAACACATAACACATATCATATTTACATGAACTCTATACCATTTTGAAAACAAGACTCGGATTTCAGGAGTTTTGGAAAATACAAACAATGTGTATGTATTTTCTGTTATGCGTCGGTATCACATAATTATGTTCCTGATCATCTTAAAAAACAAATAATGATAGTGTCATTATTTACCATTTTATCTTCTGAAACATCTCGGCATCCTGCAAAACATGGTGAGAAATACTGGACGCCATTTTGGTCACACGCTATCTCAAAGCGTTCTGTTGTGCAGCCACAATCATTGTTGCATGTGTCATATAGAGACGAACCCGAGCTTGAGCTGTTGCAAATAAAACACAAGCATTACATATTCATACAAATCTAATATTCTCGAATTATACATGATTTTACTTAAACAAATATTGGATATATGCACCTAAAACCATCCACTTACACGAGGATAAGAAAGAAAAGAAATGGTGAACAAATGTTCAACATTTTTGTTTTCCAATTTAATGTTCAGTCCATTTAAACTAAAATGTCAAGATTATCATCGGATGTGTTCTATAAGTATAGCAGTAAATGTATATCCTAATACACACACGGACCAAATTTGAAAGTTGTATCACTTATAATCATTACGTGGTCCCGCCTTAATTCCATTAAGCAATTGGAAAGCTTTTATTAGCAGGATTTTATAACAGATATTTCGACAATAAAACACGCTTAAAAACATTGTTTAATAAAAAATGTGATAACCTGTTTAAGATGACCTTAATTTTACAATATGCAAACTTGTTAAGCCGGAATTAAGGTTTTATTTCATACCCCCATCCAGCGCCGTTTTCACTTCTTGGAGAATGGGATGGATGGGTAATGGAAGTTAATACTCGGATCACGTAATGGTTACAGTTATTGTTGAAAGAAATGCTGCTTTGCTTGTTAGAGGGTATATGACACTGTCATTTATTGCGATGACGATTGATTAAAAGTAAGGTTTGGTGCATCCACAAATCTCGTTAAAACCGTCACCGACCTGTAATCCCTTTATGTGTATGATGTCACATGACTTGCCTTTAATTTATCCTTGAAATTATGTCTGTTTCGATGCGTGATTGTGGTTGACTGTGGTTGTTGAATGCTACATTTCCTGTTAGACTTTTATATCTATGTTTAATCGGTGTTCTGCCCTTTAAAGCAACATGTCAAGGTCATGACACATGTGGGTGTATTATATGTACAGTATATGTCCTAAAACTTCCACTGACATAATTTGAAAGTTGTATCATTTATAATTTTGAAGATATTTTTAACGCACCGCCAGACGCACGGACGGACGTATGCCATTTGTGCCGACTATGTCTTTCTTTCCTCTAAAGCGGCTCGACAAAGAACAACATGTATTAAGCCTTACCTGTCTATGTATCCAGAATGCACTCCTGCAAGTTTACTTTGCCCACAAGTTATCCACATCATTGCCACGCACACTGCGCTGATTGCGCATGCGCCAAAAGAAAACTTGAGCATTCCTTTGACTTTAAGCTTGAAACAACGACAAACGAGTCCCCCAAACATTATCCCACCGGCCAGACCGAATATAATAGCAGCTCCTATGAACATGATGAAAAGAATACATGTTATGAAATAGTAAATCATAAAAAACGACCTAAATAATACACTAGTCTGCTCGTTACCTTTATAAATATGACGTAAAATGAAAAAGATACATACGTTTTGCTTTTGCGTATTGATACCACAATAGATAAAACAGACTTGGTTGTTTATTTTCTTGGTGTTCTGGTTTTAACTCCCAGCGGCCTGTTTTGCCACTGAATTTTCCAAGGTGATATTGCCAACCCTTTTTATGTTTGTGATGTCATATCTTGAATTTTATTTAGCTTTATACTTGTTGTTTGAGCGTTTTTTTGTGAACTGTGGTCCTGGGATGTTACATTTCCTGTTCGACGTGTATATCTACGTATAGTACAACACTGTTCTTTACCTTTATACTTGAAGCGAGATATAAATGATACATAAGGTATACGAGAAAATACTTGACTATTGCAACAGTAACATTTAACATTGAACTTTATTTACTGTATTGCAATGTTCGTTACCTTTAAAAATAAAATAAAATGAAATTGATGTGATAATATGCATTTGTATATTTTAAGTTATGACTACCATGGATTGTGGATGTCCTAATACAGAATACAGAATAACATATATAAGAATACCAGGCCCCGACTACACATCAGTAGTGTTATTACTTACTGATCCTTTGGGATCATCAAATCCAATAGGTGAGGTTTTAAAGCAGAATATCGCTTAATACGGTGAAAGGGTCGTGAGAGGTGTTGCACCTTATATTACTTCTCATGAACAGACTCAACAAAACCAAAGTCTGATACTTTCCTCTCTCGTTTGTCTTTGTTGCTTCCATGAGATCCCCTTTTCAGTGTTTATTAACGTTTTACACATGTTATAACAATTAAAATTCAAGCCAGATTAAGCAACACATGTTACCGGAGACTAGGCTAAACTCAAACGTTAGCTTAATAGTTATTATTTCAAGTTACCTGACAATATTCCCGCTCTTCCGGCAGACACATGAAACATATTCTGTACAAACTTTGCAACGAATGTTGACATTCCAGCTAAATACATTGACTCTGTTATCCCGGCCAATGTCGTAAACAAAAATGGCGGATTTTTAAATAAAGCAAATATGACTTTTGGCATCGACTGGAGTTCCGGTCGCATGGGCTGCTTAACTTCGTTTTTGTTGGCTATGCCATTATGGAGCTGCGATACTCTGGACTCTCTGACCATTTTTGCAGCTGGAAAAAACGTTTTAAACTGTGTTGATACATGATAATAGTCAATAAATTCCCAAACTATTTAGTTTCAATCAAAAAACATAGACGAGCTTACTGTTATTCATTCGATCTTTGGAGATCGCTGAGCCCGATACTTATATTTAGTTATCGGTGGTACATTTTCAATTTCTTTTGTTTTCTTACTTAATTTTTGATTCGGTGGTTCCACGTACTCCGGCCGATAAAAGACTCTTTGTATTGTTTAACCACTTATACATGTTATAGGATATGTTGTCTGCTTTTTAATTTAGTCTTTTGGCTGTTACTTGTGATTCGCATGCTTTATAACCGCTGCTCCCAACTAAATTCCATTATGTTTATTTCGCTCTTCGGGGCATTTAATGTTATTAGATACTGGGACCAAACGCCGTACGACATGGGGCAGCAAATAACTCCATGTCCTACGCCGTATGCATGCCATCTTCGGGATGGTTAAAATTGTGTACTATTGATTTCATGAATATTGAGTTCTGCTCAACCCGTGGCTAGAGGGCGTGGGCGGTAGCTAGCATATTACACTACCGCTCATGAATAATATCTATCAAACCGAGACTGCAATATTTCGTATGTGTCGTGCTCGACCGTTTCCAAAGGTCCATTATCATACTCTTTTTTTAAGCATAGCATTACAAGGATAATTGTGTTTGACTAGAACATAATAACGTGCGTCATACTAAATAATTTATTTGGAATTATGATATATTAATGTTTGTCTAGAATACATTGACAACAATCGACAGGTATCGACCAGGTCACGTTTTACAGTCTCGGTCAATATGTGTTTTGCGCATCGGAATCACTGAACAAGACTATAATCTCTAGTTTTTTCTGGCATATAAATGATAGATAATGCTTATATACAAATATAAATCAGGTAAGTGTTTTCATATCCTTTTCATCGACTCGAATACAAAACATGAATGGAAAAGTGCGTACCAGTCAGTGGACCTTTGTAAATAAGTATTTATATAGAATGTTCTTATAAAAAAAACTAAAATTTGCCTGCTAATATACCAACAGAAATAAAATCATGTATGAATACATAATATAATGTACGATTACTCAATATAGAAATGAATTTCTTACTTGGCATTTCTGCGCCAAAACTCGCCAAGAAGACAGCCGAAATAACAAACATGGCCAATGAGACGATTGGTCCGATCCACCATGCTCCTACCCATCGTGCATCATTCGCCTTTAGAGAAATGCTAAAAATAGAATCAGTTCCATACGGTTTTTTCTTTATATTTGTCTAAGTAAAACGTTTTTAATAATTAAATCATTTCACAAAACTTTGCAAAGATGCATTCTGTAAAGCTAATATTTAGTTATCCCCAAAAAACAAACAGTTATATTTTAATGTTTGAGTGATTTAAATGTATAAACTACAGTGGCAGTTAATTTGGAGTTCTTAAATCTTAAAATGTTAATTTTTAATTTAAATAGTGAGTTCTTCTCTTGCGAGAACGGCGAGCAAACCGAGAAGCAATCTTTTTTTGTATTTATCGTGGTCGGAGATTTCCAAATGTCCACTTTCTTCACTTTTATTTTTTAGTAAATGCATTATAGATTCTAAGATTCATGGTCAATGTTTCTTTTTGTGATAACATATAGACGTAACAAACCCCTAAAAACACCTGCATCATTTTTTGTCCATCCGCAACTAATGTCCTGTCAAGTGATAGTAATTAATAATGTACTAGTAACACACTGCAACTGTGTTCATATATCTACGTTGGCTACATTTTGTGAAATATTAGCGTGTAAGAGCTCAAATAGCGTCAACGTTTACATTTATAAATGAATATGAATCTAGTATCATCTTGTGGATGGATCTGATTATTTGACTTATTATTTATACTTTATACGGAAATGCAAATGAAAGATGCGTTAAATAGGTCCAGAGTAGATGCATTGTGTTTGCCAACAGGACAAGCGTATAATTAAAACAGTTACAACTGTAGCAGGCACAAACCTGTTCGTGTCTATTTGATCAAAGTCTACAAATATATTAAGGAAGTATCCTCCAATGACGTATCCAACCCCTGGTCCTAGGGCAGCAAACCCGAAAAAGATACCTGTAATTTTAGTAAACAGATAATGATATTTCATAACAGACCCTAATAAATAGTAGCCAGTATTGAAACTAGCCAGTATTGAAACAAATTACGCAACCAAGATTCAACACGCAGTTAACAGTATTGGAAAATTGTAAACAAGTCGCAATGCTTAACAAAATGCAAACAGAATATTCATGCAAATGGATGACATTAAATAAATTACGTATCTATCAGGAAAACAGACGCCATTACTCAAATCAAAGTACTGAAAGAACTGAGCGGCGTACGTTGATCGAGGATTTACTGTCTAGATCCTTTGTCATGTTGAAGGGGCGTAAAAGAAGCAGAATGCGTTGAATTTGTTTTGTTATGTTTTTACTGAAACAAAGTTATGCCATTTATTTGAAGCAAATTTTCTAACCTCGATCGTCCTGAATTTTCTGCCTCATTCGTAAATGGGGAATACATTAAACAATCTATTTTTAATTGTTTGGTACTCGGCTTTCTTTAGTAATTCAGTACAAGAAAAATTGATGTACAGCATTAGGTCGTGACAGAAAAGGTTGCATTTAAAAGAATAAACCACAGACATATTAATAAATTGTTATTGTGAATAAACCAAACAGTCCAGAGAAAAATGAGAATCCAGCAAATAATTATGGTAGTGCACATTTAATGTCATTATGATGCACTTGTTCAGTCCTTTGGTATTACTGTCATAGAAAGTCCAGACTGTATTGTTCCTATACCATTAGGGTATCCTATTGGTTTAATAGGCGGAGGCTCTATAAACCTTAATTTAAGGGAAGTTGCTTAATGAAAACAAGTCGAGAGATTATGATAAAAAAATTCGAAAACAACCAAGAAATTGTGCTGTACAGTATTTGTTTAATTATATCGTACATGTCTATAAAAGTTACAAGTCCAACAAAGCGCTATTCACTGAGCCACTCCAGCCCTCGTAAAGAGAAAAGAAAATCATAATAATTTGAGAAACGTGGAAACATATACCAGATTAATGTTCTACATGGTGAGTTCCACAGACACACACAAACATCTCCCAGACCCAAACCTGTTTATTGCAATAAAAACAATTTTATTCAAGATATATTTGTTTAATTATATGAAATTTCTTTAATACGAACAAAATTATGGTAGCTGATTTCTGCCATTTGTCGTCTTTTCGTTATTTCGCTGCGAAAAGACGACAGGACGAAAAGATACCAAATACAGTGCGAAAAGACGGCAAAATGACAGAACAAAAAGACGGCATTTCAAGAGCGAAAAGACGACAGCACGTCACGCGAAAAATCGAAAAGACAACACTTCAGCCGCGAAAAGATGTCATTTGATATTGTCGTCTTTTCGTTAGTTCGTGTGGCTTCTGTCGTCTTTTCGCGATGCATTTGTCGTCTTTTCGTTCTGTCATTCTGTAGTTCTGTCATATTTTCATTATGTCGTCTTGTTGTTCTATCGTCTTGTCATTCTGTCGTCTTTTCGCGATGCATTTGTTGTCTTTTCATTCTGTCGTTCTGTCGTCTTTACACTCTGTCGTCTTTTTATTCTGTCGTCTTGTCGTTCTGTCATCTTTTCGCCTTCCGATTGACATGCGCATTTAATAACACAGGGATTACACATTTATGGTGGCTGATTTCTGCTATTTGTCGTCTTTTCGTTATTTCGCCTCGAAAAGACGACATTTCAAGGGCAAAAGGACGACACTTCAGCTGCGAATAGACGCCATTTGATATTGTCGTCTTTTTGTTATTTCGTGTGGCCTTCTGTCTTTTTGTCGCGATACATTTGACGTCTTTTCATTCTGTCATTCTGTCGTCTTTTTGTTCTGTCGTCTTGTCGTTCTGTCGTCTTTTCGTTCTGTCGTCTTGTCATCTTTTCGTTCTGTCATCTTTTCGTTCTGTCGTTCTGTCATTCTGTCGTCTTGTCATCTTGTTGTTCTGTCATCTTTTCATCTTCCAATTGACATGCGCATTTAATAACACAGGGATTACACATTTATGGTTGCTGATTTCTATCATATTTCGTCTTTCCGTTATTTCGCCGCGAAAACACGACAGGATGAAAAGACGCCAAATGCAGCACAAAAAAGATGACAGAATGAACAGACGACAGAATGACATAACAACAGAAGGAAAAGATGCCAAATGCATCGCGAAAAGATGACAGAATGACAAGACGACAAGACGACAGAACGTAAAACGACAAAATGAAAAGACGACAAATGCATCGTGAAAAGATGACAGAAGGCCACACGAAATAACGAAAAGACGACAATGTTAAATGGCATATTTTCGCAGCTGAAGTGTCGTCTTTTCGTCTTTTCGCGTTGCGTTCTGTCGTCTTTTCGCCCATGAAATGTCATCTTTTCGTTCTTTCGTATTTTTGTTCTATCATCTTTTTGCACTGCATTTGACGTCTTTTCGTCCTGTGTTCTTTTCGTTCTGTCATCTTTTTGCGGTGAAATAACGAAAAGACGATATGGCAGAAATCAGCCACCATACAAAACCACTAAGGAACAATTTTACTATTATTGAAAATAACTGATTTTAAACAAATTTCTACCGACCTACTTTAAGTTTATTGATTTATTAAATAAACAAAAAGAAAAGCTATATTTGTTTGCTTGCACCGGGAATCGAACCATTGATATCGTGCATTGAAATCAAAACAAGCACATAGGGCAGCTTTACCAACCCCTAGACAATGGCAAAATGTTATGTCGGTATGTCAAATGTCAGTGATTATATTATATTCAGTCAGTCAGTCAACGGCAGCAGCTGACTGGTTATCTTGTATAATACGCAATTTTATGTCGATTATGTATTGCGGGAAAGCAGCGTAGAAATAACCGCGACATGTACTGCACTAGTCTTGATCATCTTCGACGTTTGATTGTAAATATAAACGTTTGTCTAGAAAAAAAAGCAAGCGAAGCAGATGATCTACACTAGTTCTGCACAACGCTATCTCAAACTTGTCGCTAGATGAGACTCAACTACAATGGGGTGTAGCCATTTTGAAAATGAGGATAATAGCAATAGGCCTAGGTAGAACCTACGTCTAAAAACTACTAACCCAAGTAAACTGTCGACATTACTGAACAAACTACATTCTCAATGAAACAGACATTACTGAAAAAGCTTATCCAACTAAACAGAAGACATTACTCAGGCAAACTACATACCCAAGTAGATGGGTGACATTAATGACGTCACGCTGTCGTCAATATACGCCGTGCCGATGGTATATATAGTGGCGCCACCTAGGCCAAATATAACCATACTAAAGGCGAACACGCCCACGTAGCTTTGCAATCCGGAAGAAACACAGTCAGCCATCGTTGTATTGCTATCTGAAACACACATTTTTCGTTTGAAAACGCTTTGGTTTTTACTTTTATTCTTTATTTGAAATATACTGAACCAAACAAGTAACGATACCATAATAACATGGTAAATACCATTGCTCAAGGATTTGTCCATATGGACAAATCCTTGCATTGCTCGAAGTCAGGGCTATGCGTGGCAGAGTTCATGAACATTATGATTAACACAATTATGGGTTATATACAGGGCATTGTTTCAAAACTATATCTGCGGAAAAAAATAGCAAAATGTTAAAATTTACCAGCTATCCAGAAATTAGAATTTCGTTCTTATTTCAATGTAAAGGGAGGTAATTTCACAAATTGTAAAAATTGGTTAGTCATATTTTTATAATGACAAGGTTATTGTCAGTCGATTTTGCGGTTTTTAAAACTTGAGACCCACAACTGTCATTTAATAAAGTTTAATCGCGCTCTTTGCCATGTTTGTATCTTTTAAATGCGAAATATGCTGTTTTAACTAATTGGGAGATAACTCTGATACTTACATAGGAAAACAAATAATATCTGAAAAAGAATATCCATTATTGTGTTAATTATATTGTTCATGACCTCTGCCAAGCATAGCGTCGAACACAAGCAATGGGCTTTACCATGTTAGTATGTATCGTTACTTGTTTGGGTCAGTATATATACTAAAGCGAAAAAGTCGGGAATTTCCGCAACATCTTGTATATACTGCACAGTCACTTAATTTCACATAATATTCCAAAGAAATCCCAAGACGTTTCGTAAAAAAAAGTTACAGTTAGTTAAAGAAAGGACACAACTGTGATGTTGTAGACGTTTTAATCACAGTAAACTTCGTTACAAGAAATTCATAAATGTTGAAATTCTTCTTTGAAAAATTGAGCCATTTCAGTACTGTATTAAATTGTAAAGAGTTTTCCGAAAGGAAAGTTCTTGCGTAGCCATGTACCATTCGATTAACAACAGCATATTCTCCATACAATATATAGCGGAAATTCCCGAGTTGCGTTTCTTTTTCGTTACAGTATAAATGTTATGTCAAAAACTGATTTCACAGTGCTACCAGTTGTTAAAAGCATAAGGGGTATATTTCTGAATACGAATTGTTAATCGCGTTTTTTTTCTTGTAAGCATTGCCTATTTTTAAAATCAACCACATCAATTTAAAAAATCATTGGACTAATATTTATATAAGATGTGTTTTGTATAAACATATATGTTGTAAATTTTGGAATTAATATGTTTAAACCATTCATCCTTAGTTTTACGCGAACTATTTAAGAATTCTAATAGTGGTTTTCGTGTTAATATATTTTCATGGCAATTATTATGATACTGCTTTTGATTATCTACCCTGTCAGTAATTTGGACCTTCTTTCCTACATAGTGTGCTAGGCTGTTTGCCCAATAGTGCTGTTTTACTTAGTGTTAATATTTAGGAGACAGAACTCATGTTTCAGTTACTGTAACAATATTGCAATAATGACCTTACCGAGAACGTCGCATGTTTTCTTTGACTGTTCTCCCCATTCGTAAGGACCGGAAGTGAAATGAGGTAGTGCCATCACAATCGAGCCAATAATCATGCATATAGTCGACATGGTCAGCCATCTTGATTTGTATCTTCCTGACCCTAGATAACTAATTAAACGATAATCATACGAAAGTAACAAGTTAAACTGTACACTTTATCAACGCAATTTTTTGTCTTGAGCATTTGCTTACATTAACAGTTTTAATATAACAAGCATATCATGGTTGGGTATTTGATTTGCAATTCATGGAGAACTACAGTGCAAATATAAACAATTAACATAAATATGATAATCCACTTTTTCACTACACTGTATAAAATGAAAATGTATTGTGTAATCATGTACTAGAGTAGACAAACATATCTTACAAACATGTATACACGTGCAAACTGAGTAACAGATATTGAATATTTGCAACATACGTCAATGAATGAAATACCATATTTGCAGCGCACGAGAGAGAGCTCTGTTTTAAATTGTCTTAAATCATTTATACAAGTACAAGGTGAGTAACAGATGTTCAGTATTGGCACTATACGTCTATCCATGAAATACCATATTTGCAGTGCACGAGGTAGAGTTTAAACTGTCAAATGTTTAGTTTTCAGACCGCAAATCCTCCTTCAAATCCATATCAGACCGAGGTCTGTATTACTTTAACTGCGTTAAAGGTTAGCTAAATACACGCCTTATTCGATATCAGACCTCAAATTCGACCTCAAATCCATATCAGACCTCAAATTCATATCAGACCGAGGTATATATGACTAACTGTTTCAAAAGTAAGCTTAGTACACGCCTTATTCGATATCAGACCTCATATTTGCCCTCAAATCCATATCAGACCTCATATTTGCCCTCAAATTCATATCAGACCAAGGTCCAATTAGAGTTTGAATATGTAAGGTAATTGCACACGATTGACAAGGTAATATGGGGAAAAACAACGTATCTGAGGAGAAAAAAAGATAAATAAACAGGCGGATTATGTAAATGTGTACCTGATAATCACCCCAAAGAAGGCCGCCGAGAAATCGTATGAGGATGCCACAATACCAACTTGTGTACTACGTAGCTGGAACCGTCTCTCCAGGCTGGAAACACTAACGTTGAATACGCCGTTCACAATAAAACCTACAGGGAAAGAAAAAGGATAGCATAAAACTTATGTCAACTGTAAAACATTAGACAAACCTTCACATTCGATAATATCAATTATCTTCTATTGATGTAATTATTACTAAAAGTATTATGAAATAGTTTATAAAGGGTGATATATATTATGACATACCGGATACGGGATAATATATATATAAAGCAATAGTTGATAAGGGATGATATATATTAGGCATCACTGGATAAGGGATGATATATATATAATGACATAGTGGATAAGGAATGATAATAGTGAACAAGGGATGATATATATTAGGCATCACTGGATAAAGGATGATATAATAGGATTATTACTATAGTAACTTGTTCTCGAAGTTTGTATCACCTTGAGTAGGTAAATGCCAGATCATAATCACACGAGAGGCTGCACCTCGAGTGTGATTCTGATCTGGCATTTACCTACGAGTATTGATAAGAGTTGCCAGAACAAATTACTATAGTAATGATCTTTTTATTATATACCTCTTTACATATCATTAAAATAGAATACATGCATCAAAAAAACAAATTAAAACAAAATAGTATTATAGTCAAATTAACTAAAAACTAAAAACCACCAACAGGAAAAACATGCAAACATGTACATTACATTGCAACAACTACACATGTGTTCATTACACATGGGTATTAATCATGGGTGTGATATGAAAAACACATTTTTTATTCTATTCATCATTTATTTGAGCTTTGTCGAAATTTCAACTTCAGCTCACTCAGTACGCTGTATTCTGATGTGCTAATGTATGTCGCGTAAGTGGTACACACTATTTAATTTTGTCCGAAATCTTATTCTAAATCTTATTCTAATCAAGGTGAATTGTCATAAGTGGTTATTTTATCCAAGGATAGTGATTCTATAGCCAGCACTAGCGGATCCACGGGGGGGGGGGGGGCCCTAAAAGTTCCGGATCATACATGTATGTCCATTTTTTCTGTAGATAAAATATCAAACAATTTCGTTGCACGCCCTCAGTATAAAAATTTTTTTCGCTCGCCGCATAATGGCTAATGAGTGGTTTTATTAACACATTTTTAAATCCTTTTATTTGAAAAATGACTTTTTTATTCATACATGCATGTTCAGGTTACTGTAGATAATATATCAAACAATTTCGATGCACGCCCTCAGTATAAAAAAATGTTCTCGTACGCTCGCTCAACGCATAATGGCTAATGAGTGGTTTAATTAACACATTGTTAAATCCTTTTATTTGAAAACGGACTTTTTTTATTCATACATGTATGTCAATGTTATTGTAGATGAAATATCAAATAATTTCGTTGCACGCCCTCAGTATCAAAACATTTCTCGCTCGCTCAACGCATAATGGCTAATGAGTGGTTTAATTAACACATTGTTAAATCCTTTTATTTGAAAACGGACTTTTTTTATTCATACATGTATGTCAATGTTATTGTAGATGAAATATCAAATAATTTCGTTGCACGCCCTCAGTATCAAAACATTTCTCGCTCGCTCAACGCATAATGGCTAATGAGTGGTTTAATTAACACATTGTTAAATCCTTTTATTTGAAAACGGACTTTTTTTATTCATACATGTATGTCAATGTTATTGTAGATAAACTATCAAACAATTTCGTTGCACGCCCTCAGTATCAAAAAAATTCTCGCTCGCTCAACGCATAATGGCTAATGAGTGGTTTAATTAACACACTGTTAAATACTTTTATTTGAAAACGGACTTTTTTTATTCATACATGTATGTCAATGTTATTGTAGATAAAATATCAAACAATTTCGTTGCACGCCCTCAGTATCAAAAAATGTCTCGCTCGCTTCGCTCGCTCAACGCATATTGGCTAATGAGTGGTTTCATTAACACATTGTTAAATACTTTTATTTGAAAACGGAATTTTTTATTCATACATGTATGTCAATGTTATTGTAGATAAAATATCAAATATCAAACAATTTCGTTGCACGCCCTCAGTATCAAAAAAATTCTCGCTAGATTCGCTCACTCAACGTATAATGGCTAATGAGTGGTTTAATTAACACATTGTTAAATACTTTTATTTAAAAACGGACTTTTTTTTTATTCATACGTGTATGTCCATGTTACTGTAGATAAAATATCAAACAATTTCGTTGGACGCCCTCAGTATATTTTTTTCCTCGCTCGCTAGACACATAATGGCTAATGAGTGGTTTAATTAACACATTGTTAAATCCTTTTATTTGAAAACATACTTTTTTACCCTATCAATGCACTACCGCAAATGTTTTATGAGGCTAGAGAGGACCCGAAAATTGACCAAAATATTACGCCCCCCCCTAAGCTGAAATCCTGGATCCGCCCCTGGCCAGTAATCTGCCGCAAAAACAGGATGGAAGTAACTGATGCAGACGACAAAGAATTCCCGTGACAAATCGTATGCAATCGTAACTAATCGGTTATTTCCGTATCACTCCGGTAAAAGGATCGAGATGAACATTCGGTTATTTCCGTGATATGACATTTTTTCATTTTTCACCCTATATTTCATGCGTGCAATAAAGCTGTATTGCCCGACAACGAAATCCTGATTGATATGACTAGCTAGGTCTATGTCGTATTGTATATTCAAAAACAACGTATTTATATGGAAGTATGAGATAAAATGAAATAGTGAATAAGGGATAATATATATGTTATACGCGATGTGAGAATATGAGCGATTTCAGAACTGCTCTGCGCAAATTAAGAATTCTTAAAATGGCCGACGATTCCGGAATTGTGCACCACTATTTCGGAATTGCGCAAGGGGTTAATCGATATAAAATATGCACCAAGTGTCTGCAATTTGAGAATGTTTTGCGCAAAGTACGAATTTGTTTTGGGATTTGAAAAGGAATATAGAGTATTGAAACCTATTTATTTCTAGTTACATATGCTTAATTGTTTCATCCGTCTGTTATAAATACACTCAAGTGATATGAAAACGCAACACGGAAATTTCCGCTATATATTGTATGTACAATATGCTGCTTTTAATCGAATGGTACATGGCTACGTAAGACCTTTCCTTTTGGAAAAAATACTAAAACAACAAATACAGCAAATAGTATTCCTTCAATGTTTCATTATTCACAGAGTACGCGTTTGGCTCAATCATGTGAGCAAACTTAGGATGCAACATTTTGCAAACTATTTACGTTAAATACAGTACTGAACTAGCTCAATTGTTCAAAGAGCTACTTCAACATTTATGAAGTTCTTGTTACAAAGTGTAGTGTGATTAAAACGTCTACAACATCACAGTTGTGTCCTTTCTCTAGTTAACTGCAACTTTCTTTTTAAAAAACAATTCATTTTTGAGGAAAAATAAAAACTTTAACCCAAAACTTTTACCAAAACGCGTAGACGGGCATACGGACGGACGGACGGACAGATAGACGGAAATCGCCAACCCATAAGCCTGGATTTGCTACGCAAACCGGCTAAAAATAACAAAACAAAACGCGACAAAGACAATAATATTTCTAATAACGGGTCAAATTGGGCATTCCAAAAATAATATATTTTAGAGATTTTCCTATGATCTCTTTATACAAACATGGGACCCTGGTTTGGCGCCATATACCTTCGTGTATACTTTGCACATACACAAATAAGTCAAATATTGAACATCTGTCAAATAACAAACACGCCAATTGCTCAATAAATGAATCAGCTACAACTGCACTTGCATGTTGTAATCTTATGTATTGAAGTATTATACTGATAAGGTGTCAAATTGTCTTATTGTCCAGAACATCTGTCATCTGCCAAATGTACTTAAACCAGGGCTTTATAATTATCAATTTTTCAATTCAATTTTTTTTTTCAAATTGAAAAAAATTATAATTATCATGATATATATATCCCAGATACTATTAATAACACAGAGAGCTTACACGACTTGAATGACAGGTCATGGGACAATGAGGAGAAGGTAACGTTACGTTGTGCCTTATTAAATGTCCAGGGCTTAGTAACGAAGAGAGTTAATAAATTGGAAACGATTGAATTGAAAAATATGTTTCAAAATAATGATATTGTTTTATTAACAGAAACATGGACAAACGAATTTGTTGACTTAAAAGTTGAGAACTTTGAGTACTTTGTCTTGAATAGAACTTAAAACAAGAAAGCTAGTAAACGTAACTCAGGCGGTATTATTGTTTATCTCAGGAATGAATATGTGACTGATGATACTCTTATTTTTCAGAGTTGTGATGATATTATATGTATAAAAATTGATGGTAAACATTTTTCATTGCAGAATGATCTATTGTTTTGTTTATGCTATGTTATACCAGACGATAGTAGCAGGCAGGCGTTAGTAGCTACGAACATTTTTGACAGACTTGTTGATTTTATAACAATTGTAAACACAAAATATGAACATGGTTTAAACTTTGTTTTATGTGGCGATATGAATAGCCGCACTTCCAATAGTCCAGACTATGTAGTTAATGATAACGGTAACCATATGAATATATTACCAGACGAATACACCAATGATGATGAAATATATCGATTTTCTCAAGATAAGGGCAGAGTTAATAGTAACGGTCATTGTCTTCTAGACATGTGCAAACAAACCGGATTACGGATATTAAACGGGCGAGTGGGTAATGATGATAAAGGGGTTGGCAAATATACTTTTGTTGGAAATCGTGGGTGCAGCTTGGTTGATTATGTCCTAAGTACTCAAAACATATATAAATTTGCATGTGTTTGAGGTGAGTGAACCAAATATTTTAAGCGACCATTGTATTATTTCATTCTCTTTTGAATTTTCTAGACCGGTTTATACAGATGAATTTGTAAATACGAACTTCAAGAAAGTTGATTATAAATATGTATGGGACAATGATTTAAAGAGTGATTATGTTGAGAAAATGTCATCGCCTGAGGTCAAACTGACGTTGTCTACCTTACATCAGTCGATAAATGAATGTACAAGTAGTAGTGATGTTAACTCTTGTATCGAGAGATTATCGGATATTATCGATGAAGTTGTATCCCCTTTGTTTAAAAGAAAAGTTAATACTTTCACTGAAAAAAACGACATACGGAAATAGGTTTAGAGAGTCCTTGGTACACGAATGAATGTTTTGAAAACAATCAACCTTTTTATATATGTTGAATAAATATCGAGTTGATAAGACTGATTTAAATAGAGTTAATATGGGTAGGGCTAGATCACAATACAAAGCATGCATACGCAGATGTAAATACGATCATGATAAAATTCAAACAAATAAATTTATTCAGACTAGGCACAAAAATGCCAAGATGTACTGGAACATGTTGAAAGAGTGCGCGGGCATAAAACATCCTAATATTCAGATAAGCACATTTGAACAATATTTTAAGGCGGTTAATAACCCAGATAGTCCGTTTTTTTACACCTGACGAAGATGTACTACATTTTATTGATAGCTATGAAAACAATGAATTTAATATTATGTTTAGTGAACTTAATATTGATATTACAGAGCAGGAAACTGTGAAAGGTATAAACCAGCTTAAAGCAAATCGGTCAGGGGGGCCGGACTTGTATATTAATGAATTATTTACTCATGGTAAACATATATTAATGCCAGTTTTAACGAAATTGTTTAATAAGATTTTTGAAATAGGTATTTTTCCCGAAAGCTGGACAGAGGGTTACGTTATACATTTGCACAAAAAAGGTAATATTAATAATGTTGAAAATTATCGAGGGATTACATTGTTGAGTGTAGTGGGTAAATTGTTTACAAGACTATTAAATAATAGACTAGGTAATTGGGCGGAGAACTATAATGTATATATAGAAGCTCAAGGCGGTTTTAGGTCTAACATGGGTACAGTAGATAACATATTTGTATTACATGGCTTAATCTCTCATTTTATAAATAATGGTAAAAAACTTTATTGTGCATTTGTTGATTTTACAAAAGCTTTTGATTACGTAGTTCGTGAAAACTTGTGGTATTAAAATGATAAATCTAGGAATCCGAGGTAAAATCTTTAACATTATTCATTCAATGTATGAGTCTGTTAAATCTCGAGTTAAGTATTGCAACTCATTGAGTGATGAGTATAGTTGTATGCTGGGTGTCCTTCAGGGAGAGTGCGTATCTCCCTTTTTGTTTTCGATGTTTTTAAATGATATTGAAGAAACATTCATAAATAATGGTATTGAAGGAATTGACGTTAATATGTTTAAAATGTTTCCAATATTATATGCTGATGATATAGTTATCTTTGCAAATAGTAAGGAAGATTTACAAAATAGTTTAAAGAGCATGGCAGATTACTGTAGAAGGTGGAAACTTGTTGTTAATCCTTTAAAAACAAAGATAATGATATTTAAAAAAGGTGGTTCTCTGCCACGAGATATTCATTTTTATTACAATGATACTGTTCTAGATATTGTTAATAGATTCAGCTACCTGGGTAACGTGTTTACAACTGGAGGATCATTCGCATATGCTCAATCTACACTTACAGGTCAAGCGTTAAAGGCAATATTTAAAATGAATAAATGTCTTTATAAATTTACGGAATTACCAATTGAACATAGAATAGATTTATTTGATAAATTAATTACTCCTATTCTGAATTATGGGTCAAAAGTATGGGGCTTCAATAAGGCGAATGACATTGAAAGGGTTCATTTACAATTTTGTAAACGAATTTTGGGAGTGAAAAAGACAACACAAAACGATTTTGTATACGGAGAATTAGGTAGAAAACCTCTGGTTATTATGCGACATTATAATATCATAAAGTATTGGTTAAAAATATTAAATAAAAATGAAAACAAATATGTTAAGAAATTATATGATATGATGTTATATGATATACATGTGAAACCAAATATGAAGAATTGGGCTTCCTCGGTAACAGAAATGTTATATCGAATGGGGTTTAATGATATATGGTTAACGCAAGGTGTTGGTAATGTAAAACTGTTTTTATGCATATTTAAACAAAGATTAAATGACAACTTTGTACAAAATTGGAATAGTAGATTAACTGATTCAAGTAGAGCTTTATTTTATAATAATATATGTAGTTTTAGATTTCAGCCATACCTCACTTTATGTAACATAACAAAATTTAGAATTGCTTTGACTAAATTAAGAGTCTCATCTCATAGATTACAAATAGAAGCAGGACGATGGAATAAACCAAACAGAACACCGATAAATGAAAGACAATGTTATGTTTGTAATATTTTAGAAGATGAGTTTCATTTCATGTTAGAATGCCCGTTATACTCCGAAATAAGAAAACAATTTATTAAAAAATACTATTGGAATAGACCGAATATGCATAAAATGGTTTTGTTAATTAATTCAACTTGTACAAAAGAAGTAAGAAACGCCGCCATTTTCATAAATAAAGCCTTTACTAAAAGGAACGAAACTATGTTTGCCAATAATTGACTGTATGTTGTAGAATGTATTACAAATTGGTGTAGCGTTGCTAATAATATGTATGTTTACTTGCATATGTATACCTAGTTGCTAAGCATCTACTTAAAATTATTTACGTGTTCATACAATTAAAAGCTGTTTGAATTATATGCAATCACGTATGTCATGTAAGAATATGCATGTATATGTATCAACAGGTAGTATGTTATGCGGACATGCAAATTTATAATTGTCCTTAGTTAAAAAAAACTTCTCCTAACAATGAAGAAGTTCATTATACATGTATATTATAATTATTTGCTGTTTAATTTGAAGACTGAGTTTGACTGTCAGCCATATATGTATATGTGTATGTATATCCTCATGGGCGGTTAGCCTATTGGAAATTTGAAAAAATAAACTATATAATGGAAATGTGGATCAATGATGGTGATATATATACGGGATACTATATTTAATGAAATAATGAATAAGGGATGATATATATATATATAATGAAATAGTGGATAAGGAACAAATATTTATAACAACAAATATTTATAATGGAAAAGTGGATCAGTGATGGTATACATAATGACATAGTGGATAAGGGATGATATATATTATGACTTAGTGGTTAAGGGATGATATATATATAATGGAAAAGTGGATCAATGATGATATATATAAAGTCATAGTGGATACGGGATGATATATAATGAAATAGTGAATAAGGGATGATATAAAATGACACAGTGAATAAGGGATGATATATATATATAATGACATACATGTAGTGGATACGGAATGATATATATATAATGAAATAGTGAATAACGGATGATTATATATAATAACATGGTGGATAAGGAATGATATATGTAATGAAGTAGTTGATAAGGAATGATATATATATAATGAACTAGTGAATAACGGATGATATATATATATATATATATATATATATATATATATATATCTCGAAATAGTGGTTAAGGGATGATAAATATAATTAAATAGTGAATAACGGATGATATATATAATGATAGTGAACAAGGGATGATATATATATAATGTAATAGTGGTTAAGGGATGATATATATAATGGAATAATGGATTAGTGATTATATATAATGTCATAGTGAATACGAAAGTGTAGGTAACAATGATATAGACATATATGATAATGCAATAGTGGAAAAGATAGGATATATACTAAGTAAGCATCGACAGAATTACCTAATATATGAAATCATGAACACTGAACCCTATTTTGATTATATTGAATGGGTTGCTTTCATCATTGCTGAATCTTACTCCCTGTTTATGAATTATTAATAAAAGATCAAACAAATGCAATGAAAGAAAACAAATTACAAAGTACTATCATATCAAAATATGTATATATACAAAGGTCGTATCAATAACAGCGCCGTTTGAAGTCCGCTAATGTTCACCTATTAACACCTTTATGTCGTCGATCTCGTTATATCTATACAAAAAAACGAAGGCGACATTTTAACATGGTTTGATGGTATTAAATAAAACTAACATTCAGGTAAGCATTTTATAACCTATATTGTTTTTTTTTCTTAACGTTTTAGGTAAGTCCTTATAAATATGCTTGGTGAAGAACTTACGTAGCATGACGATAAATAATCACATGATGGCTAAATTAATGTAACTCGCTTAAAGACATTCTGAAAATACAAATTTACTTTGCTTAAAAATATAATGGTAATGTAAATGTATCTTGCGTTGCGATATTATGAAAATGAAAAACGTACATGCTTAACGACATGAAAATTCAAACTAACCTTGCGTAAACACAGTTTAAGTCTATTTTGCCAATGTAAACATACAATACGTGCGTAATTGAATTGAATTGAATTGGATTTTATAGTCGCACCAACAGCTAAGGTCATATGGCGACTTTCCAGCTTCCACTGGTGGAGGAAGACCCCAGGTGCCCCTCCGGGCAATTTTCGTGCACGGGCGGGCACCTGGGTAGAACCACCGACATTCCGCAAGCCAGCTGGATAGCTTCCTCACATAAAGATTCCTAGGCCCCTGAGGGATCGAACCTACAGCGGTGAGGGGCAAGTGATTGCAAGTCAGAGACTCTAACCACTCGGCCACGGACGCCCCAATACGTGCGTAAAGACATTACGAACATGCAAAAGGTACCTGCGTAACGACAAGAAAATGCAAACTCACCTTGCGTATAAACATGTTTGGTCTACTATGGTAATGTTAAAGGACCTTGCGTAAAGACATTATACTTACTTTGCGTAAATACGTATAAGCCCATTATGGCAAGCATCATCTTTGGATTATAACACTTCTGCAGAGCTGCCGGTCTGCAGTTTCCATACCCACATCTGACATCAATGTCCGGGTCAGCGTTATCACTAGTTTTGTCATTTGATTTGTCCGAATTGTCCGAAGACTCTGTATTGCTGGTAACAGACATTTTCCAGCCACTTTATTTGATATACTTATTTTCCACAATTTCAGTATCATTGTTGTTTTTAATTCATCGTAAACACAATTCAATGGCACATGACCGCAATATATCACACACATCTACTATTTTATCACTTTTTTAGTAAACAAAGTTTATTATCTATAAAATTGTGTTTAGTTTTTATGTTGATATATCTCTGCTTTCGTTATCTGTAATGTGTATTAGGTGTATGCTATTACACTGAAGGCGGTTTAAAAGAATATAATGTGTGTTCGATTAGAAGGAAGGCGGTTTAAACGAAATGTTTATTAAGTGTATGCGATAAGACGAATGTAGTTCCTATTGTAAAATAAAACTAATACCTCTTTTCTTGTTGGAAATGGGCATTATACGTGGGGGAAATGGCCCATTTTAATTCGATTTTGTTGATGTGTGCATAATAAGAGTATTCATGGGTATTAATGGATTATTTGGTTTAAACATATTTGATTTCACATGTTTTTACAACATAATATTTGTACACAATAGAAGAAAATGGATTAGAGCGAAAGTAAAATACTTATGGTGTTCTTCTCCTAGGCATGATACTAATTGTACACATTTGATGGCATGTTTAACAGAAGTAATTTGATTTGTTTGTAATATAAAATCTGGAAATGTGTAGGAGCAATGAATAGTGCTAACACAAATAGTATATACATATTCCAGAATAGCTTGTTCAGTTAAGTGAAAGAAACATAAGATAGTAGAGTAAAAAGGCATAAAAAACGAAAGAAAAAAATAACGACTTAAAATGTTAAATCGACTAAAAGAGAATACAATTCAGTTGTCATTTTATAATCGTTGCTTGAAATAAGAGTAAGTGGGGATTGACACATTGAAGCGGGTGCTGGCGGTTTGAGAATACAACAACAGAACGAATGAACCGAACTACTAGATAAATCGTTTTGAGTTTTTTATATAATTATGTACCGCGCTGAAGATAAGTTTGTTTGTGTCGTAGGATACATTTTCATCTCCAAAGAGAAGTGTTTTCAGAGTAGTGAGTAGACGGGGAATTGAATTAGTTCCACTACTCCGGCCGATAAAAGGCTCTGGGTATTGTTTAACCACTTATAGGATATGTTGTCTGCTTTTAATTTAGTTTTGTGACTGTTGCTTGTGATGCGCGGGCTTCGTCGGCGCTGCTCCCAACTAAATTCCATTATGTTTATTTCGCTCTTCGGGGAATTTAATTTTTTTAGATACTGGGACCATACGCCGTACAACATGGGTAAGCCTATAACTCCATGTCCACTGCCCTATACATGCCATTTTCGGGATGGTTTAAATTGTGTACTATTGATTTTATGAATATTGAGTTCTGCTCAACCTGGGGCTAGAGGGCGTGAGCGGTAGCTAGCATATTTCACTACCGCTCATGAACAGTCTCAATCAAACCGAGACTGCAATGTTTTGTATGTGTTGTGCTCGGCCGTTTACAAAGGTCCATTGTCATGCTCTTTTTTATTAGCAATACATTTCTTTTCTTATATCGGTGTACTTATTGCAATTAAAAAAGAAATGTTCCGGGTTTTCAACGAGGCCACAGGTACACAAAGCGAATCGACCATGTTTTTTGAAAACGGTTCGTTATTGAGGGAACTACATTTTAAACGCAGTCTAGTGTGCAGTATTTGGAGGTTTCTTTGTCCGAAGTAGTAGTGTAATGGAATGTTGTTACTATCACGATTAAGTGAGTTTTTAAAAGAAAACATTGTTTCGGCCTGACGTGAGTCTTCAGGTTAATTGTTCCATTTGCGAAAGTCTGAGGGGAGAAAAGAGCCGTAGTGATAGTGGGCCTTAATAGTTTGCATGTTCATGGCATTTCGTAGGTTGTATCTAGATATGCTACCGACAGAAGTAGGAACCAAATTAGAGAGGAAAGTTGGGGTTAAATGGTTTACCATTTGTAAAACTTGATGCAGCCTCATTTTGTATTTTATCTACCTCATATTTTTCATATTGTGTGCAGTTATCGAATAGAATATCACCGTATTCTAATATAGGTCTAATATATGAGGTGTAGTGGTTTAGAGGGCTGGCGTGGCGCAGTCGGTAGTGTGGCGGATTTGTAACCGAAGGCACCGGGGTCAATCCTCCGTGGTGCCACTGAGTTTCGTCGGTGTGTATAGCAAGACACTTTCCCTTAGCATCGTCCGTCGGATGGAGACGTAAACCGGGCGGTCCCGTGTATCGGTCTATCCTCCGAGCACGTTAAAGAACCATAGGAATATATGCGATAATAAGAGTAGGACACGGTTCCCGGATTCCTATGTATCCTTCCCCTCTCTCTGGGCGGCTCTAAATAACCTATACTGTGTTGCTCAGCCGTTAAACAACATTCAACATTCTAGTGAAACTCTATCAAGTTTAAATTTAAGTTTTCGCATAATATTATTCCTTTGCCATGCTTTGGATCTGATATATTCAATGTGCTTGTGCCAGGATAGATCATTTGACAGATAGACACCGAGATGCTTATGGTCTTTGACATCAGGTATCATTTGATCGTACATGAATAATGGCGGGTGGTTTATGAAATTAACTTCGCGTGAAATAAGGAGAGATTTCGTTTTGGCTGGATTGAATTTAACAAGCCATTGATCTGCCCATTGTGATATATTTAGTAGAACAGAATTAAGTATGTTTGCAGCAGAGATAGGATTATCTGCAAAAATAAATCTGCAAAAAGACGAATGTTTTAATTGATGTCTATAACAATATCATTAACATAAATTAGGAATAAAAATGGCCCTAAAATGGATCCTTGGGGAACATCGGCTTTAATGTCATTCCAATCCGACTGGATACCAGGTAAGACAACGCTTTGTTTTCTGTGACTAAGATAACTTTGGAACTATTCTAATTTCAAATGTCCTGTGATACCAAGAGTCTTCAATTTCGCAATAATTCCCTAATGCCAAACACGATCAAAGGCTATGCTGATATCCAGACTCTAGAGATTTACAGAAGAAACTGTATAAGTATGCAAGCTGATTAATTGTTGAGTCACCTGGAATAAATCCAGACTGCAATGCAGTTAAGTTGTTATTGGTTTGAAAGAAGTTAAATACGTGTTTAAAAGTTATTTTTTCTAAAACCTTTTCAATACAGCTAGGAAGTGCTATAGGTCTGTAGTTGGACACGATTGATTGGTCTCCAGATTTGAAAATTGAACAAACGTGGGCTTCCTTCCAAGTTAATGGCACAAGGCTATCCTTTAGGGAATGATTAAATAAAGAACACAAACTAAGAACCTGGTTGTTAATTGTATCAGGACCTACAGCTTTTATATTCATAGTGGCAGTGTTTCCAGAATTTGTTTTACCTCAATCGGACTCAACTCAGCAAAATGGAACTGAGGGTCGAATCGTTGATAGCGGGTAAGATGGGAGATTTTGTATTAGCCTCATTTATTAAAGTTTATTCTCGAAAAAAATCATTTAAAACGTTTGCTTTCTCATAGTCGTCTGTTATAATAGAACTATCTGATTGCAGCTGGGGTACGGATTCTTTTCGATTTGAAAACATGGATTGTATGAACAGTTTACAACTTTGCAATATATACATACACTTTGTGAGCAACTATCAATGAAAACAGCTGTACCCTTGACCTGTTTAGAAAAAAGCAAACACTTTCTTACATGTCTTATGAGCTCACCGTTTGTCGTGATTTTTTCAAGTAGAATGCGTTTTTTTTTCTCTCTAGATTATAGTACATGGAAATTACACTTCCGCACTAGCCATACCTGATTTGAAGCTACAGTAGATCATTAATATGTGACACGTTAACATGGATCTCAGTGGGGAAATTAAATGGTGGTTTCACACCTCAAACGATGTTTATATCTTAAGAGTATTTAAGTTTCCGTTTAAACATGCTGTTTTTGAACGATTATCATACAAACGGTTAAACTTCAGTCATGACGTCACATGTGGCATTACGTCATTTCACGGCGATGTCACGTGCTCTAAACGAAAATCGGTCTTATTAGGCAAATTATAGTGGTTTTAACTAGAGTTTTTTTTTTGTTTTTTTTTGTTTTTTGTCTGTTTTTTGTGTTTTTCGTTTTTTGTTTGTTTTTTTGATAAGAAGAAAACATATTTTGCTTCTATATCTAGTATAAACTACTTCGAATAATTGCTGGGAAAATGATTTAATGCGCGAAACTACTGATGCATATCGTTTTGAGTGGTTTTCCATACAGTAAAGCTATAAACTTGTCAAACGCAAAGTGTTTAGGAAAATGAACAAATTAACATTCGAATTTAATTAAATTTCAAGGTAGATATTCTGCTTGATAGAACTAATAACATAATGCGTCCATTTTATATTTTACTGAGGGCTGAACGAATGAGCACCCATTTAAGGAGTGTAATGTAGGTCTACATGATAAACTGTAATGGATTTAAAAAATAAATAGATTGCTCACTGAATTAAAACGTCGTTTTTGTAATATAACTCAACCATGCATTTAAAAGCTATGGTCACTGTGAATTGCTAATAGTATAGTATATACTTCTTCATAGTATATGTTCAATTTTTCTGCTAGCAGTCGTCCAGTGCAATCATCTCCCAGCAAGTATAGCTAAAGTGTCACCCCTGAACCATTCGACGGTGGATGTAACGAAGATGATGGGTATGCTTCTTTTAAATTAACCCCATGACCTTTAATCCTCAGCCTATTCTGTCTACAACACTCATACCTTAAAGTTCTCCGGCCATGTTTTGTTTCATGAACATGTTTATGTTTACAGGCCTGCCAAAACTTTTTAATACAAAACCCTGAGATTTTTAAAAAATTAAGATGTAAAGCGCGCGAATAACATTTTTAAATGGAAATTTTGATCGCGCCACTTCATTTTCGCACTCTTTTTTTTAAAAGCACAAAATTTAAATTATTTATGCAATTAATACAAGTTGATGCATTGTTTGATAGTTATAACAATATTAGATTAGCATAGTAATTCGATTAGAAATACTTGCTTTAATTTTACCACATCTTTTTATGAAAATACACTTGCTTACTAAATGCAAATACAAAGTCAACTCTTATACAAATTATCCTCGTACACAGCAATAGCTGTTATAGTGGTACCACACAAAAGGAGTTGCTAGTTCCTCACACTTAATATTTCAGTTAGACTTACCAATTAAAGAAGCAACATACATACTGGTACAATTGCGCATGTCACTGAAGGAACTAAGTATGTCCAGGTGTTAATTGTATATTCAGATCCCCGCTGATTCAACACTTGTAAATACTAAGCGGATTAGGGAGCGTAACAAGACCATTTCGGGAAATAGCTGATAAACCGTGAAAATATAGCTTTTAAATCATGAACATTTTGTTTTGAGGGGAAATCCGGAGATTGTACTCTTAAATCTGAAGATCCGGAGAGCGACTGAAAAATCCGGAAAAATCCGGATTATATCCGGAGATTTTGCAGGCCTGTGTTTATTTAAATCAAAATAAATACACAATACTATATATTTACAATTCACACATTGCAATATCTGTGAAAAACGAGAAATAAGATTTTATTTGATGACGTAGAAATCTTTGAACAGGTAAATTAATCCACAGGTAAATGTATTTATTAATTATCTTGCAATACTTGTGCAGATATACAATTCAGATTTACCTCATTTTCCCGTGCAGTCGGGCAGTGATAAAAGTAGTATCTCTACGTCAAGTATGTAATACTTATTTTTACATGCAACTTAGTAGAGGTTTCAAATATATGTTTCTCTCCGGGACTATCAAGAAATGTTCATATGATGTTTAAGAGTTAAATTTTGTTAATTGATAATACTACAAAAAGGGTGGGTGGTCATTCACCTTTAAATCTCAATTGTACGGACGCGCACCTACTCCACAGTACTGATGAAATTTTTGAAGAAAACATATTTCGCATTTAATTATATGTTTATAATCCATATTGAATGTCACAATAGAGATCACTTGATATAATAAAGAAAACATATATTAATATTCTCGATCGGAACTGCCTCAACCATTTTTTTTTCAAAATTATTTTCCGATGATCTACGGAAATTACCGAGTTTGTAATCTTAAATTCAACTGAAGGAGAATACGCGATTTTCGTGAATGTGCCCATTAATAATACCTGTACGTGTTTTCCTATACTTATTCAACTTCACTCTTATCCCGCTAATACATCAAACGTAAAGTACAAACGACATCGTTTATTTATAACGAATTATTTCCTACAGTACACACTTTAATTAAAGGGACACTGTCCGTAAGTAAGCAGATATTGAGCGTAACCAAATAACCGTCTGACTTTTATTCAGTGAAATGTACACATGAAAACATAAGCATAGACCCTAAGAAGTATGCAGTAATACATTCGTGAGTTTGAAAATAAAAGAAGCTTTAAGTATTAGTTAGAGGCTATGAAGTGAAATTTTAACAATTAAGAAACCCTAAGGGAAGGAGCGCAGCGACTGACCGGGGTTTCTTAATTGTTAAAATTTCACTTCTTAGCCTCTAACTGACTTAGTGTTTGCCCTACTTTTTCCCCGCGCTTCTACGAAACCACGCGTCTTAACACGTTCGCGCCAAAACAAGCGCGTGCCATTTAGTAAGCGATTACTTAATGATTAAATGGTTAAAATTCGTGATCGTTAGAAATTTACCTGAATAAGTTCGCCATTTTTTTTTAAATTCCTCACCGTCTGATTGGAGGAAAAAGTAGGGCAAACACTAATTATTATTTGTAAATAAAGTGGGACATATTTACTTTTTCGGCGATCACGTGACTGCCATTAGCGCATTAGGTCACCATAGTATGTTTTGTGTAATATGTAAAGCCCGCTTAGCTCAGTCGGGAGCTCTGTAGACAACTTTAAGATCACGCTCACTATTATTACCGAGAGTGTAATTTTAGTTTGGCCTGCATATCTCTTTTTTTGTACCGCGAACAATCTTGCTTTTAATTAGTAAATATTCAATAATGTTTCGTGTGTAATGTTTGCGAACATAATTAGTGTGTTTTATAAGAACAGAACAGAACAGAACAGATATTTTATTAAGATTTGTACATAGTACATCATCAAATAAACATTACATACAAATACATTAAACATATAGTCACGTAATAGATATAAAAGATTTTCTTTTACAAATAAATGTTGAATTATATTACTTTAGTTCACATTTGTAATACAATATTCCTTAAAGATTATGAAATTTAATAGAATGAGAATGAACAACATGCTTAAACATTTAAAATTGATTTTCTTATTTCTAAGGCTTCCTTGGTATATTTTGAAATTTTATATAATACAGTTTTATTATGAGAGCTAATCAAATCTAAAAACTTGAACATTGATGGTCTTTGGTAATAATACTTTTTCAAATACTGCTTACGCAAATCTACAAAACATGGACATATACATATAAAGTGAAACTCATCTTCTATATCGCCTGAATTACAACAAAGGCAATATCTTTCATTTTTTGGTATTCTATTTCTATCATAACGCCCAGTTTGAATTCTAAGAGGATGAACAGAAAGTCTTAGTCTAGTATAAAACAATCTCAAATTACAAGGTAATATATCAAGATAGTTTTCATAGTCAAATTGCATTTTTACTAAGCTATAGTTTTCAAGAACTGTACTATTTTCTATAGAACTAAACCATTCCTGAATAAAATTATCAATAACTTTTTGCTTAAAAATATTTGGAAATACTTTGGGGTTTACAAAATGATTGTTCTCAAATATATCGGTAAATCCGTAATTATTTAACATGGTTTTAACGTTTGATACCCAGTTCTTACATCCTTTATTACAATCATTTAGCCCTTGTTCGTATACTTTTTTTATTATTATATTATCAGTATTAATAATTTTACACCAATAACTTATTATCCTTGCATATCGTGATATATATAAGGGATATCTACCCAGCTCTCCGTAAACACCCACAGTACATGTATTCATTTTAACATTCAATAAACGTTTACAGAATTTTAAATGTATTCGCTCTATAACTTTCGACCTTGTATACCCCCAGATTTCGCTTGCATAATTTAAAATAGAACCAACGAACGCATCAAACAACTAAAGCTAAAAGTTACGAACATTTTCCCTTTAAGTCCTTGAAATACCTTTGGAAAAGATTGTGTGATGGCAGCGTGTGTTCACCATTGAACACGGTTTTTCGTTATTGTTCTTATAAGGAACTATTATTTAACATTACGTACCCCCGCCCTAATTCCATTAAGCGGTGGGAAGGCATATATTAGCAGGATTTTCTAAAGGATATATCGACAATAAAACACGTTTAAAAGCATTTTTTAGTAACCTGTTTAAAATTATCTCTTAAATGTTTAAATTTTACATTATGCAAACTTTTTAAACCAAAATTAAGGATTTATTTCATACCCCAGCCAACCCATTTTCGCTTCTTGAATAAGGGGTTGGATGGGGTATGGAAATTAAAGTTAATACTCGGAGCACGTAATGAAGGTACTGGGTACAGAATATAACACGGCTACATTGATTTATATATACATAACCGTTATACTCGTATTGAGTATAACATGTGTTGTTGTTTTTGTTTTATAGTTTGTATCATATGTAATTCGAAGGTAAAACAGCGCACTTGGGATAAATACGTTGAAGAATAACCTCTCTTTCCTTTTCAATGTATAATTAACTCCCGTGCGAATATCATACTTTTCAGTATAGCGCCTGTTGATTTAGGATCTACATACTCGAATTAATAAGTAAAGTCAACAGAAGTAACTCAGCAACACATTATGTATAGATTGTTAAACATCAAAATTGTTTTTAATTGTAACATATAACTATATATATACGATATAAAATCATGAACAATACAACGGATGTATAAAATAAGGAGAGTTCAAGAAATAACCCACCAAATACCGGCAAAATACACTACAAAACCTTTATCGAAACTCTGTCCAGGTGTTCATGTCACACAATAATGTATATGCGCCGATTAAAAGTATTGTTTTATTCACGAGTTTTAAAAATAACTGCGACTGAATATGCGTAAAACGAATTATGAGTTGGTAACTCTTAATTCAACGCTCCAGTTTCGGGGTTTGGCATGGATGGTTAAAGTCGAATATATTATATGTCTACAGAGTTCGGATTTTCAAAATATATAAGTTCTATATATATAGGTTATATTAGCGTAAATGAGTCTCCAGGCCCATTCCATAGTAAAGTGAACATTTTGACTACCTTTAACAAACGTGAATAGAATTATGGGAAACTTACTTCATCATGTCTGCTATTAAACATCAACAAGAAAATAGGGGGTGTAATATCTTCTAAGAAACATTTCTTTAACTGTTTACTAACACCGGGTCAAAGGTCAACGTTATTTTACCCCTTTGAATTTCATAACCTGTCTACTTTCACTTCTGAAATTTATATAAAAAAATGTCAAAAACATGATGAGCTGCATTTTCAGATATCAATAACATGTCCAGAATACAGTTGCAGCCAAAATATAACAGGAAACTGCGCTAAAAAACGTTTTTAAAAATTAAAAATAAACAAATCAGCACTCTTAAACACAGAACCAATTTCGACAGCAACAGGCGAGAACATCCGGCTGATTTAGTGGAATATAACATAAATCTCGTCGTCAGTAAATTTAGAAACTGTACATTATGTTGCAAAATGTGGTTGCTGCTGGCGGGTTAGCTACTTTAATAACGGATTAATGAAAGCAATGAAACTATTCACTCCTTATACTAAATCAAATGCCACCAAATAATTAACAGTATACCTGACAAAGTACACTTACAATTCGTGTTCAGTGAACTATTCATGTTTAGTAAATATATCGTGTTTCTTTTGTGCTTTCAAATCCTCCCAAGACTATAATTGTTGGTGATGTAAACTATACCTGAGAAAATGTTTATTACATATCGTGTTTCTTTTGACCTTTATATCCTTTCAAATCCTCCCAAGACTATATGTGTTGTTGTAAAATATAAATCAGAAATAATTTTTAAAACCAAGAGAACCACGCGGTTTATATCTGGATAAACAAACAAGGCTATCTCCCAGTCTTGAAATATAATACTTGTGAAATGTTACTCTTTATTTACCTCCGTATAGGCAGTCGTAAATCATTTGAAAGGACAGCCCTGCTTATTAAATGTGAATTTAAAAATAATTTTGATTTGTTATTTTAATTTAGTTTACGCAGTTATTTGAGAATGTTATTTACGGACAAATACTGCTTGATTATCGAAGCGAAACGTTACGACTTCCATATATGCTATAACAATGTTTGCGTTCGACTCCTCGATAGTATAGGATGTTCATGATTTTGTTTTTATATTTAGACTTTGTGACCGCCTGATAATGTAGTACATGCATTATATGAGACAGAATGCTTATTATCACAATTTTAAATTTAATTTATCTTGCGTAAAGTCATATACTGAAAGGAAAAAGAAACGCAGGGTGCGTATTTCCGCTATATATTGCATATACTGCACACTTAATTCCATATATATTCCAAGAAAATCCCAAGATGTTTTGTAAAAAAAAAAAGTGCAGTTAGTTAGAGAAAGGACACAACTGTGATGTTGTAGACGTTTTAATCACAGTACACGTTGTAACAAGAAATTCATAAATGCTGAAGTTCCTCTTTGAAAAATTGAGCCAGTTCAGTACTGTATTTAATGTTAAGTGATTGCAACATTTAAAGCCGAAGTTTGCTCACCTGCTTGAGCCTAATGCGCATTCTGACGATAATGAAACTTTAAAGCGGTAACCATTGGTGTGTTCAGTGCTGTTTAAACCTTCTTCCTAAAAGGACATGCCTATTGTCGCCCTGTACCATTCGATTAGCAGTAGCATATTAAACATACAATATATAGCGGAAATACGCACCCTGCGTTTCTTTTTCCTTTCAGTATATTAACGTCCTAACCTGCGTATTTTAGATTTTTATGCTCAATATGGACAAACAAGTTTACCTTCCGTTAAACCATTATGGAAATGTAAACATAACTTACGCATGGACATAAAAGTAGATATTTGAAGAATGTTTCTCTTTTAAACAATTGTTTATAGTAAAACTTATACAGTTAGATATAGCATAATTAAAACTGATTTAGAATGTTAGTATATTGTACAAAATGTGATATTATGTAATGTGTGTTACTGCCATTGACCTCTGCAATTGAAAATTGTTTGTGTATTTGTATTCTCATGGACCAAATGGTCTACTGTATTTGTTGAATAATCTTTATAACAATCGAACAGGAAGGACCACAAACAAAACCACATAGAAACAAACAACTACAAGGATAAATAAGGGGCAAGGGATGTGACATCGCAGACTTAAATGGGTCGACAATAGGGATACCTCCTTGGAACGGTCAGTGGCAAAAACTCCGCTAGGGATTGCATGGTCAGTGGCAAAAATGTCGTCGAGGGTTTACACCAGCTTCTATAAAAACTAATACTGGAAAAGTAAACGTTATCTTGCATAACAATTATACCGTGCACATGAGTATAAAAGTCGAACAGGAAATGCATCTTTCACAGATCACATTAAACTCAAAAACACGCAAAAGGACAAACATGAATAGCAATGTTAAAAAATTGAAGTTAATTATGGAAATACAAACGTGTAAAAACATTCTAGAAAAGTAAATATATCTTGCTAAAACGTACATTGCGCGAAGACAACTAGTATAATTATGGTAGGTAAACGTATACATTGCATATCACGGAAATGTAGATACACATCACGGAAATGTAGATACACATCACGGAAATGTAGATACACTTCACGGAAATGTAGATACACATCACGGAAATGTAGATACACATCACGGAAATGTAGATACACATCACGGAAATGTAGATACACATCACTTAAATGTAGATACACATCACGTAAATGTAGATACACATCACGGAAATGTAGATACACATCACGTAAATGTAGATATGTAGACTTACTTTCCGTAAAGATATTATATAAATATCATTATGGCAATATAACTTACTTTGCGTAAATACATTATGGTAATATAACTTACCTTAGTTAAAGACATTACGGTCATGTAAACCTACTTTGCGTAAAGACATTATCGTAATGTAAACTTACTTTGCGTAAATACACTATGGTAATGTAAACTTACTTTGCGTAAATACATTATGGTAATGTAAACCTACTTTGCGTAAATACATTATGGTAATATAACTTACCTTAGTTAAAGACATTACGGTCATGTAAACCTACTTTGCGTAAAGACATTGTCGTAATGTAAACTTACTTTGCGTAAATACACTATGGTAAAGTAAACTTACTTTGCGTAAATACATTATGGTAATGTAAACTTACTTTGCGTAAATACATTATGGTAATGTACACTTACTTTGCGTAAACACATTATGGTAATATAACTTACCTTACGTAAAGACTAAAAGAATCTTTCATGGGTATCCGGTGAAGATCGGGAATTCCAACACCGCACCGTATAACCAGCAATCACCAAGTGGGGCTTTGTTTCAAATCGGTTCCGATTTTTACGCGATGAAGAAACGATAGGTATTTTTATTTTTTACTTATAGCTATGCATATTGATTGATATTACAAACATTTCGTATGCTAGGATGTTCAGATATGTTTGTAGATTATGTCAATACGTTTTTAGTCCATATCAGTGGAAAAAGTGGAGTTATTGTCTTTAAAGTTACGAATGTTTACACAATGTTTACACAAGAAGCACAATTTAACAATACTGACCGACTGCAACGACTGCCAAATTTCCTTCATCTCGTTCAAAGAAATGTTAATATCTGCTTTACTACTGGGTGGAAAACTATGAAATGTTACACTCGTGCTCTCCAATGGTTATATATTTAATCGGTATCGTGAAACAAACTCAGAATTATGTGCAAAGGGGCGAGTTTTGGTTTGCAAGTGTGTAAATTGTGCTTCTTGTGTAAACCTTCGTAAGTTTACTGCCAATAACTCGTCTATTTTCCACTGATATGGACTAAAAGCGTATTGACATAATCTGCAAACTTATCTGAACATCCTAGCATACGAAATGTTTGTAATATCAATCAATATGCATAGCTATAAGTAAAATAAAAATACCTCGGAACCGATTTGAAACAACACCCGACTCAAGGTGATTACCGGTTATACGGTGAAAACACGAGGTATAATTGTTTTTATCGGACCGAGGCTCTGTCGAGCGTTGCAATTTCCCTATCTGAACCGGATTCTCATGATTGATTATTTTTCTTGCACACCATTTATATTCTGCGGGTTGACATCCAACTACAAAGATTTGCATGTTTATTTACACAATCAATGACGCCAGCAACTGGCATTGTTTATATCAGCGCGTGACTTTTGTTTTCACCCATTTGTAATATCAGGCTTTCCAGCACCCATTGCAAAACACGGATCACCATATCCGGTATGCAAGAAATTGGGGTAAAACAAACTTACATTGCGTAAACCCATTATGGTAATGTCAACTTACCTTTCGTAAAGACATTACGGTAATATAACTTACATTGCGTAAAGACATTATGGTAATGTCAACTTATCTTGCGTAATGTCAACTTACTTTGCGTAAATAAACTACGGCAATGTCAACTTACCTTGCGTAAAAACGTATAGACTCATTATGGCAATCATCATCTTTGGATTATTACATTTCTGCAGAGCTTCTGGTCTGCAGCGTCCGTACCCACATCTGACATCAACATCCGGGTCAGCGTTATCACTAGTTTTGTTTATTGATTTCTCCGAAGAAGTTGTATTGCTTTCGACAGACATTTTGCAGTCACGTTATGTTTGTTTATCACTGTTTCAATAACACGTTCGTCTTTAAAATTTTCGTAACATTAATCCGTTGTGACATTAACACCATGTTTTACTAAAATATCTTCTTTTTTTTCTAACTTTCTCTTATATAAGTATTTAGTACTTACTCTACATTTTAAACCAATCAGATGGCTCAGAATTTCTAATACTTGCACCATTTATTCATGAAGAGTTTACTGCCTGCACTCTTCGTGATTTAGAGAGTGACCTATGTATAGACTATGGATAAAACCTATAGTAAACACTAAACCGAACTAAACTATGAAGTAAAATCTTCAACACTACGCTCCCTCCCTATCAGTTTCTGAATGATAAAGATTTCTCTAAAATAGCCTCTATCCTATACTAAGCCACAAGCGTTCGCTAACGGTGCGTGAATTTTATGTTGTACATGTATATGTTTCATTTTTCTCTCCTTTCGGTAGCCCGAAATGTACATTAGGTGTATATTCGATGAGACGGAAGTCGATTTATGAACTACTTCTTAAGTGCAATTGGACGGAAGATGATTCAAACGATGTTCATCTCTTAAGTTTTAGATTTCCGTTTAACTATTTTGTACTTAAAGTCGCGATTAAATCAACTGTTACACCCAGTACTATCACAGTATTATCACTGTACATTCAGTATCAACAATTTATTATACTGTACCGCTTGACTATAATGTATTGTCACTGTACATTCCGTATCAATAATTTATTAAACTGTACCGCTCAGAAATAATGTATTGTCACTGTACATTCAGTATCAACAATTTATTAAACTGTACCGCTCAGAAATAATGTATTGTCACTGTACATTCAATATCAACAATTTATTAAACTATACCTCTCAGCAATAATGCATTATCACATTTTCACATTCTGCAAGAGTGTGTATGGTGGCTGATTTCTGCCATTTGTCGTCTTTTCGTTATTTCGCCCCCCGAAAAGACGACAGAACGAAAAGACGACAAATGCAGCGCGAAAAGATGACATAATGACAATACGACAGAACGAAATAACGCCATTTCAAGGGCGAAAAGACGACAGAAGGTCACGCGAAAAGACGAAAAGACGATACATCAGCGCGAAAAGACGCCATTTGATGTTGTCTCTTTTCGTCTTTTCGCGTGGCGTTCTGTCGTATTTTCGCCTTTGAAATGGCGTCTTTTCGTTCTGTCATTCCGTCGTCTTTTCGTTCTGTCGTCTTTTCGAGCGGCATTTGTCGTCTTTTCGTTCTGTCGTTCTGTCGTCTTCTCGTTCTGTCGTATTTTCGCCTTCCGGTTGACTACTAAAAGTTGGGACGATTTTGAACTGTCGGAGAATCGGGCAAAATCGCCAGGGAGTGGAATGCATACAGTATGTTCAATAAATAATAAACGAAGCTTTACTAGTTCTGTTAAATCGTTTATATAAACCGTCGCAGAATGGTCATCATAATTCTATTGAACACTAGCCTTGCGTAAGGCAATAAACATGTAATTATGGTATGTCGAATAAAAGTAATGAATTGTATTGTTCTGCAACTCATTAATTAGTTTTACACACCTTATATAATGGATATTGAAGTGAGAATTATATGTTTGGCTTTATTTTAATCGGTTCTTTTTGAAAGTGTCAAGATTTAATTGCAATATGTATATTATATGAACAGACGATCTTAAATGAGTTCATATTTAATAGTTGTGTATGACCGTAACCTGGCTGTATGATCATGTATAACACATGTATAAAGTTACAGTCCATTATGTAAATCAGTTTCGGAGATACAAGCTTATATGTACATACAAATTTCAGACAATTTCTCTCTTTTTTTCGAAAGAGTCGAGCTAACATATTAAATATTAAGAACGTGTATATGTGTTGTGGACCCTATGATGACGCCTACCTAAAGCCCATTGGGACGGTGGCGTTTGATGCTTGTCTATGATCTTTCGTGTCGTGCCTTGAATGGTTTATTCTCGTGTTGCTCTGGCTTCTGCCAAGTCATTGAGTACCTTCATCGTGGCTTTCTAGGCTATTGTTTTTTTTGTATTATATTTACACGAGCATATTTGTGTTTTACTTATATTGCCTATTGATGCTGCCTTGTTGGTTAGAGATTAGATCATGGCGGGGATTTCTTTATTTACACTTTCCTGTTTAATGGGATGACAGTGGGGTAAGTGTGAGGTAGTGTGAGGTTTGGTGCACCCTAGAACCGGTTTAAACCCCCCAGTGGCCTACTTTGCCTACTTTGCCACTGACCCTTCCAAGGAGGTAGCCCTATTGTCAACCCTTTTGTGTTTGTGATGACATTTGCATTTATTATTACTTTTGCCTTCTTGTTTGTCTGTTTGCGTGTTTGTTTCTGTGTTTTGTGGTTCACTGTCCTCCTTGAATGCTACTTTCCCTGTCCGATCTTTGTATATGTCTTTACCTCCTTTCTTGACTATTATATTTCATATGGTGTAGATATAGTTCTAAACTATTAACGTATTACCATCAACTTGATATGTTACACAACTATTTTAAATAACATATTAAGAGAAAATCAAACAATAGGGTAAGGCATTTATTGACTTCCAAGTGAACAATCATGTTAGCACAATTATCAGTCAGTTCATGTTTAACAGTTCCGTATAATATGAACACATTCTTAATTATGTTTGCTATACCATCCTACATTGATAAATATAAGGTATAATCACTGTGATATGATGGTTTCAACAAACGATCCCGGAAAGTTAGCGTTAACTTTAAATATCAATATTTTGCTTGCCATTTATTTGAATAGATCGAAGAATGTGAGCCAAAATCGTGTCTATTTTTTAAGTAGCCCCGGAAAGAAAATCATTAGAAGCTATTCTAATCTTATTACATTTTTACATAAACAAATCCATAGTTATGTCCGCTAAACAATCCTACATTGTTACATACCAGTTTAAATAATAAGAATATAAATAAGAACTGATAAAGGTGATCCTTTGAGAGCAACTAACACAAGATCAAAAGCAGCAGTCTCGGTTTTATTGAGTCTGTTTATGAGAAGTAATGGAAGAAGCAACACTTCTCACGCCCCCTAGCACCGGCTTAAGCGGTATTCTACTTCAAAGCCACCTATATTGGGCTCGTTGGTCCCAAAGGACCAGTAAAATATAACACTACTGATTCGTAGCACGGGGAGACTTTTTACAGCCGCCACACTGCACTAAACGAACGCTAGTGTGAATGTTAATAAGTACTGATAAAGGTGATCCTTTGAGAGCAACTAACACAATTAAGAGAATAAAGCAGCAGTCTCGGTTTTATTGAGTCTGGTCATGAGAAGTAATGGAAGAAGCAACACTTCTCACGCCCCCTAGCACCGGCTTAAACGGTATTCTACTTCAAAGCCACCTATATTGGGCTCGTTAGTACCAAAGGACCAGTAAAAAATAACAGTTTACTCCAAACATGATAATTAGTACCACTGGTCCAGGCATGATCATAAGTATCAGTCCCGGAAAGTTACTACTAAATTACAAAGTCAAAATATTATTTTTATATTATTATGTTTTAATATTCACATTAAATGAACCATTCTGCGTTTATAAAAAACATTTAAAAGAAATAGTAACCCTCCGTTTATAATTGATTGGACATAAGGTATGCACACATCCTGTCTTTTTTAACAATTTCCCTAACAATTCAAAATCGTCCCCGACTTTTAGTAGTCCCCGTGAAATGGCCGCAATGACCGAAACGTGCATGTCAACCGGAAGGCAAAAAGACGACAGAACGAAAAGCCGACAAATGCAGCGCGAAAAGACAACAGAACGAAAAGACAAAAGAACGACAGAACGAAAATACGCCATTTCAAGGGCGAAAAGACGAGAGAACGCCATGCGAAAATACGACAATACGAAATGGCGTCTTTTCGCGCTGAAGTGTCGTCTTTTCGTCTTTTCGTGTGGCGTTCTATCGTTTTTTCGACTTTGAAATGGCGTCTTTTCGTTCTGTCCTTCTTTTGTTTTTTCGTTCTGTCGTCTTTTCCCGCTGCATTTGTCGTCTTTTCGTCCTGCGGTCTTTTCGTTCTGTCGTCTTTTCGGGGGCGAAATAACAAAAAGACGACAAGACGGCAATGGCAGAAATCAGCCACCGTAAGTGTGTGATTTGAGAGGTACTCCGTATCATAGAGTGTGATTGTCACAACATTAGTAGTATTATTCCACTATTGTTCACATTCTGCAGTAGTGTGTGACGTGAGATATGCCCAATCATATAGAATGCGATTTCCACAATAGAAGTAGTAGCATTCCACCATATTTTCACGTTCCGCGGGAGTGAGAGTGTGATTGCCACAACAATAGTAGCAGTATTTCACTAGCTCTCATATTCTGCCAGAAGGTGTTGTTTAGCCAGTAAAATCTTGAGAGGGATAAACTGGGCCACTTAAACTGTATTCACTTCTAAAACGATAAGGTTTTGGTGGATTTTTTATGTCGACAATTATCATTTACAGTGCAATAGCTGAATTATATATGTGCAATAATTTCACGTATATCACCTATATTCCTTTTATAAATTTGTATCTTATGCCATCATTATCTTAAAGTCATTAACAGTATTCTTAATAGTGTATATTCTTAAACTCAATACTGATTAATTTTAATATGTACCATCATTTTTAAAGCAGTTGTTTGTTTTAATGCTTTTATCAAACTGGTATTAATCATATTAATCGATTAAAAAAACTTTAATCAATTTATCTCAAATACTAAACTTTTAAAAAACGAAATTTCTATACGTATTGTACTGTTTATTTGTACCAATGTTTTGTATGTACTGTAAATATATTCTGTTTTGTTTGAGGACCGTATGTTCGACTGGCTAGTAGCCAAATATGTAATCCTCTTGAAAAAAAAGATATTATTATTATTATTATCATTATTATAACAATGACGTTTATAACAACAGCGAATAGTAATAATGTATTTTATTTTATGATATGCAATGAAATACTGTATTTTATCAGTGAAATAAAAGTGTTATTCCACACTGTGGAATAAAGAGTTTTATTTCACAGTAGCTGTCGGGACTGCTTTTGTTGTTCTACCATAGTTTCCCTAAATAAAAAATTGTAAAATCATAAAATAAAAAGAAAATTTGTTGTTTTGTCGTGAATAACGTATTTTATTTCATCTCAAAGTGAGAAAACTATATATCGTTTGTGTCCTAATTGAAACAATACACAAACGCCAACAACCACGTTAATGATGCCTGGCTCAAGATTCTTTGCAGCATTCAAACGAAAGAAAACACAAAACTGTGGTGAGTTTTGGTTAACCACTAAAGAGCGTACATTCGCATTTAAGCTTATGTATTTTTGCATTTTTTTAAAAGTATGAACTCGTAAAACAGCTGCCGAGAGAAAAAGATCACGTTACTAGTATACGGAGAAATGAGATAAAATATCACGTTACTAGTATATGGAGAAATGAGATAAAATGTTACTAGTATATGGAGAAATGAGATAAAATATCACGTTACTAGTATATGGAGAAATGAGATAAAATATCACGTCACTAGTATATGGAGAAATGAGATAAAATATCACGTTACTAGTATATGGAGAAATGAGATAAAATATCACGTTACTAGTATATGAAGAAATGAGATAAAATATCACGTTACTAGTATATGGAGAATGAGATAAAATATCAAGCAAAAAAACAACATTGTCTTCAAGATTACCGTTAGACGAGTGATGACGCTCTACCGACTGCTTCACCGAGACGATTGGTTTAATTAAACGGTTTTGTAGTGTGATTTTGCCCTTATTTAGAAGGTTAATTTCTTTAACGTCATAGCTATGTAGTATTTCTCAAATGTATCTGTAAGTTGTGCCCTATTTCGCATTCAAGAAATGACCAAAGCCATAAACGAGTGATCTAACCTCCACCTTTAACTTCATCCTTACCTTACACTAAACATTAAATATTGTTGATATACATGAGCAGTGTACAGTTTTGACAGTACAACCAAGGTTAGTTCTAATATATTGGGGATAGGGGTGCGTGCATGTGTTTGTGTGTGTCGGGGGTTGGGTGTAACTTTAAATAAAGTCAGGCAAACTGTTTTTCATCCATTTAAGGGGCCGAAAAGCATTTCCCTCTTTAGGGGTACACATGTCCTTTTTTCAAAGGGCAAACCAAATGCTGTTTGATAACTTTCTTAAGTTGGAGCGAACAATGATGTATGCTGTTCGCCCACGGCCAAATCTGATACTGTAACAAATAAAATTGGATTCTGAATTTCAGATAAAACACATTTACTTCTAGATTCAGTCTTCTGAAACGCAGGCAACGTTTATTTAACTTCGTGTTCTATAAACAAACTAGGTTCAACAGTGCATGTTTTATGCTTGACAACGAGCTAAAGTCTGGAACGTGTAGCACGTGGTTGGAATCTGTAGCAAGGCTGGAGAACGCAGTCATAGCGGAGCTGTAACCAATATCAACCAGGACCACGTCTCTGCTTGGAATGGGATGGTTGTGTGTGTGGATTCCAGCGTGAGAATCTATTTGTGCATACTGGTCAACGAATATTATTACGACATCCTCAAACTGCGGTCTGTCGCCGTGAAGCGGGTTTGTCAACTTTGACTGAAGAAATTTTGCAACATCATTGTAGTCCACAACTCGAGCACCATGTTCAAATCCAATGTTGTCTATGGCGTGCAATAAACTCGGTTTGTCGGTGTGACTTCCAAAATGAATTTTTTCGTGCGTATCCGTGTCGTATAGTGTGAGCCCTACTAGATTGTCGTGCACTCCAATGGCGAGATCGCTTATCATTCCTTTAACGAAATTGACAAGTTCGTGGGTCTCCGATGGATGCCGACGAGTTTCGTCCTCGATCAATAGCATAATGTCTCGGCTACATTCTGTAAAAATAACGAATATTTCCATAATATTTATTCTTGCTGACTTAATATTTACATAATATTTATTCTTGCTGACTTCTATGGATCTTCTATTTGGCCTTTATTCTCTTACTATTTTATCAATTTCTTAGCTTTTGTAATTTCACATACTCGCGCTTATGGTTAGGCGCAGAACATCCACCATATGAACTAAAATATACAGAGCTATGTAGGATTATGTCCCCTTTTGTGTAATCCCACTGCATTTGAAAAAAGATACAATTTAGAACTCAAATAATCTTGAATATGTTTACATGAAACTTCCAGTTTAATGTGTTTACACGTTTAACTGTGCAGTGCTACCATTGAATTATAAATACATACTTGATACATATGTGAATTAGTCAATATACTCATGACCTTGAAGATGATATAAGCTGAATATGGGTCAATACACTTTTATCAAGTTTGTATTTAATATTCAAATATAACACTGTTTAGATAACAGTGTTAACATATTAAACTGCAAGTTACATTAAGGATTATTTGAGTTCTAATTTGTTCTTTAGTAAACTTTCATTTTGATTCCACAAAAGTGGATACTTCTTAATTTCATTTACTTGATCCAACATGTTACACGCAATATAATTATAGAGTAGGCGTGGTGTAAATGTCAGTGCATATTACACATATTGTCGTATACCCTACATTTCTACACTACACGATATTGTAGCTCCACCTAACGAGAGTTAAATCCATGCACTTTTATGATGTCAGGAAAAGTATGTATAGTTGTATGTACAGTTGTGTAGCCACAATCGTGAGTGCATTGAACTATAGGTTTTACCCATATCGACGGTCCGAAACCGAGAAAGCGTTCCTCACAGTGTAGGAGTAGAAAGCAGCATAGTTGTGGGGAAAAGCTTTGAGCAAAATAAATCGTGCTAGATTTGTCATACAATATGCGTTTTAATTTATATGGTCGTTTCAGAAATGATCAGAAATTGCAAAGTTATATATTTTAAGAAATAAGAGATTCACATACGTGACACTGTGGTTGGTGCAGCTGACGACATAGTGGTTGTTGTAGTTGCTGTTGTTGTTGTTAACAGGTTAGGATTGTTACAAAGGTCATCCGAACAACACCTGGCAGAGATGTCACGTGTTTGCAGGTCCCGTCGGCCGAACGGAATCGTCAAGCCATTCCCATCACACATCTGGAATGTGTTTTTTTCAATATGTAAACAAAATATAATTAAAGAAAGAGTGCACATGATTTGAAATGTTAATGAAATTATTGTTCATAACCAGTGTTTCACAAATAAAAGAAGAAAATGGCAATATTTGACATGCCTTGCACACATCAAGATTGCATTATTGCATTACACAATTATAATTGTCAAATACTGATTATTTAAGGTGTTGATGTTGTTGCTTTTTTGCGGGGTGGGAGGATCGGGGGTGGGGGGGGGGAGTGGTGGTGGGAATGGGTGGGGGTGGAAGTGGGTGCTAAAAATAAATATAAATATGTTGCATGTAAAAGCACATATATGTATACGATATTAACACAGCGATAAACACATTCTGATTTTACGTCCGTATTTGCATAAAACAAATAAAACACGTGAAACTGAAGTCTATTTTTCCAGGTATTTGTAAGAAAAAGACTTTAAACATTGATATATTTTCTAAAAAAACCATTAAACAAAAACAAAGTGATCACACTTGAGAAATTATTAATGCCGTTTAATCCTTAATAATCGAAACTATTAAAGTTTTATTAGTAATACTTCTTGCGTCCAGCGCTTTTCTATGTTTAGCCTTAATATGTCACCGGCTTTTAACAAATTAGCCATCGTAAGAAAATGCCCAAAGGAGAATTTTTACCTGTATACTGGCACAGGTCATCATGTATTCGTGGTGTCCATCACGTGTAGAGCTCAACTCACGGATCATACATCTCTGCAGAGAAACCAAACCAGTATCGAAATTAGGACTTTGTATGACTCATTAGTATTATTCCTTAATGCGTTTAACATATGATATTACCTCTCACGAACAGACTCGATACAACAGAATATGCTATTTTTCTCTCTTGCTTGTGTGTGTTGCTTTCAGTGTATTTATTCAAAACATTGATATACATACAAATTGGAAAAGCTTCTATTGGAAATTATAAACTCAAAAGGACATACTAATGTTTGACTGGATACGCTTATGAGTAGTAAACACAAGTTCGCAATTGTCCTCACACGCAATCTAGAAATTGTTTATGGACATTGAATAAATGAATATAGGCAACTGTAAATAAGTATACATCTCCTTGAGGGCAGCTCCTCGTCACATTGCAGTCCGCGTAATCCATGACTAAATTATCGCAGTGGAAGCAGGTTAACGCTGAAATTAAAAGTGAAATAGCAGCAAAATATGACATTACTGGCACGGAAAATGAGATGTTCATCAAGGACGACGGAGAAATTAATTTATTAAAATCATTTTGGTCGAAGATCAGAATTTATCTAAGAGGGAGATAACATACTTTCACAAATATTGTTATTCCACTGGTGTGATATAACATCGTCAGCAACTGCTCGTTCTTTCTATGTGCATTTGGGTTTTGAACACATTATTTTAACGGCGTGTGTATTTTGCAATATTTACTAGTATCCTATTATATTAAATGTGTTTATTGTGGATTACATTTTAGTATACAAATTCATAATGAGCATTATTGAATAGCATCAATAATTGTAATGTAACGAATTATCGAGAGTTTGTGAAGTGTATGACAATGTAATTACTAATATCTCTTCCAAAACCAATCTTCCATGTTTCACGAATGAACGGCTCTTAAATGAATGCTTCATCATCAACGCTGTTAAAACTACTAACTAGTGCCAAAAGACTATATATGAATCGGCTGTTATTTACATGTCGCCCCGTGTGGTTCGTTGGGGCCCCGTTTTGTTCCGGGGCAAAGAATAGGGCCACTGCAGATCCCGTTGGAAGGGTAGGCAGAGGGATAGAATCCCCACACATTCATGTTCAATTTATAGTTTTTTGTTCATGCTCGTTATATGTCTTCATCATGACCCCTGCATTGTTTCAGGTGCCATCTCGCTCACATCACTAGAGCAGTGGCAGACACACAATAAATGTAGCTCCAGCGTAAATGGAGCGTCTACAATAGAATTTGCAGCAACTCTGCAGTTCATCGTGAGAACGTTCTAGGCCAATTCTCCATATTTTATCTCGGATGTACATGGAGGATGAGCTTGGCATGTTCATTCTGTTAGGCGCCATATAAACTTTCATGTGTTGATGCGCCTTAAAACTCAATTCAATTCAATTTAATTATTTAAATGTCACATGTATTAAGACTACTATACTTACGACATAGTTTGCAGAATCGCGGACACACCGATGCTGAGAGTATCGCATCGCTGCATAAGTTCGGGTTTTGTTTGATCAGCAACTCACATGCTGTGCTGTCGATATCATGGCAGACGGGTGTGCCGGTTTGTCCATAGCATGCCTTAACCAGGCAGAGAAGAACTAGAAACAACGGTACAAACATGTTTTAGGGCCACATAGACATAGTGAAATTCATTTCAAACAATTCATCTCTCAATGTCGCGCACTGCATGTTCAGTGGTTGACCCATTTACAGTTCGCCACTATGCTTTCCTCTTTGATTGTGGTTTTCTAGGCTTTTTTTATTATATATATACATGATCATTTATGTGTTATACTTATATTGACTATTAATGCTGCCTTACTTTTAGAGAATATAACTTGCGGGATATCACTGTTTACACTGTCCAGTTTTATTAGGATGGCAATAGGTTAAGAGTGTGGTTTGGTGCACCATAGAACCTGCTTTAAATCCCAAGCGGCCTATTGTGCCACTGACCGTCCCAAGGCGGAAGCCCTATTACCAACCCTTTTATGTTTGTGATGTCATGTCATGTCTTGTCTTTTATTCATCTTTGTAATTGTTGTTTGTTTCTTTACCTGTTTGTGTTGACTATGGTCCTTGAATGCTACATTTCCTGTTCGACTTTAATGTCTACTTGAAACAACGGTAATCTCAATAGAAGACTGATAATCAGATATTTCTTTTAAAATAAATGACTTCCGGAAAAGTAATTACTTACACTGATATCTGAAATCAATTCGTTATCCTTATTTTGTATTTACTGTTTATGCGTCATATGAAAGTAGATATACAAGTCGAATAGGAAATGTATCATTCAAAGAACACAGTCAACCAAAAACACGCATAGAAACAGCAATAACTACAATGAAAGGCAAGACATGATATCACAAATATAAAAAGGTTGACAATAGGATTACCGCTTTGGAACTGTCAATGGCAAAAGATTCCGCTCATGGAGGAGGTGGGGAGGGTGCGGCAAAACCGGGTTCTATGGTGCACCAAACCTCACTCTTACCCTATTGTCATGCCAATAAAACGGGACAGTGTAAATACAGAAATCCCCGCCAGGTTATATTCTCTTACAAACGAGGCAGCATTAACAGGCAATATAAGTATATAATGATCATGTATAAATGAATATACAAAAGCATAAATAGCCATAACGGAAATGCTCAATGACTTGGCAGGAGTCAGAGAAACGAAACAAGAGAACAAGCCTCTAAGCGTATGAAAAGACAATATTTAAAACAAACATCAAACGCTACCGTCCTTTGCGGATTTATGTACACGTCATCATAGGGTCCACAATCTGTCTTTTAATCGCACATTCAAAAAGGAAAGCATAGAGGCGAATTCTAAAACGGTCAACTACTAAACATGCAGTCGTTGCAAAATTAAGAGTTCGAATTACCAGACTAATATAGTAGTACTGCTCTTTATGGTTTAATATTATGCTAGTATTAAATGTTTTATTGCGACAGTTTCAAGTACGGATAGAGACTAGCGGAAAGCAAAGAAAGAAGAAACATACGACATAAAATCAAATGCAATTCAAACCGGCATATGGAACAAATTTACCTTCCTTCCGGACATTGTTGGCGTTAATGTAGATAAGCGGAATTGAGGTCAAATTAAAGTCTCATTTTGTTCCAACATGATATCTCTGTAGACTTGCTATGTCCTTATTTTTGGTTATGTTTATAACATTTGAGATAACAGAATAAGCTATCATCCAATCAAATAGTCTATATTAATTCACCTTTGCATCATATGTGGTTTAAAGCTATTCATTAAAATACGGATATATCTTTTTAGGATTTAAGACTTGTTTCGATTCTGACTGCAAAATATGAAAACAAACTATAACCACTGAGAAGACGGCCAGTCTATATACGAGTATCTTAACCCTTAATCTGCGAAGCACGAGTATAATAGACTTTGCGTCCATTCTAAACCCAGATCAGCCTGCGAGTAAGAGTAACTTACAGGCTGATCAGGGTTTACAATATCCGGGTGCTGATCAGTCATTTCCCCCGAAACACCTCTTTTGTCAAATGAATGGAATTGTCTTAATTCAAAGAAAGAACAGTCCATTAGATATATATGTAGCGGGTTAAGGGGATTATAGAAAACGTTGATATTCATGCGATGATCATTCCGTTTTAGAAAGGTACGAAAGTTGAGAAGGAAATGTATCTTTCACAGTTAACCAAAACACGCATCAACACAAACAAACTGTACTCAGTTGCAAAAGAAAGAGGACACTGAGTTGTGTTTAGATTTAATTGTATAAAGTTTTTTTAGAATTAAATTGCCAAATTCCAAAATGAATATGCCATGTTTGGTACCAAAGTGTTTTATCATTGCATTGCCAATATCATGTGGTCATTTGTTTTTCAATAGACCCAATCATTAAGGGGCTGTCGCTTGATAAAGGTGATAGAGTGTAAAGTAAAATGTTCAAAGTGTCCAGTTTCTTTTGCAACTCAGTAAATTACAATGTCAATAAGAAGCAGAGCGTGTGACATCACAAACACAAACGGGTTAACGCGTTGGAACGGTCAGCGGCAAAAAATAACAGAAATTAAGAAAAAAATAGTAACTAGTAAATGTGTAATGGACTTAACGCAGATCAAAGCATAAGATATTACCAAGTCTTTGGATACAGCTTATTAAACTAAATAAAGTTCCAATTAAGATGGTTTATAGAAATACTAGATGATTACAGGTTATAGAAGTGGTATTCAATTAGGACACACTTTTTCCAGGGGTTTAAATTGTGTTAGACCAATACCTGGTTGGCGGGACTTGAAGGGCATCGACACCAAGGGACAAGTCAAAAACAGAGGTTTTAATTTCTCACAATATTAACCTACTGGAAATGTGTTATTTCTTATCTAACATGAATGTGTAACTATAATTCATAGTTTATCGAGAGATTGAACATAATACAAACACATTCTCAAAACTTGATGTTTGTCTAAAGTCATTTTGTCATGTCGCGCCCTAAATGGTTTATGACCTTGTCAATCCCACAGGCAATCTATGCCATTTATAAATCCAGTTTTATCATTAGCCGTTACCCGTGTTATCTCTTGCTGTTCTGGATTCTGCAAAGTCACTGAGAACTGCTTTGTGGCGTTCAAGGCATTTGTTTCAATATCCATATGTAGGCAGGATCACCTTTGTGTTATACTTATAATATTGCCTATATTGTGTCCCGGGTCGTTTCGCACACTTTCCCGTTCGCGCATCGGTTATTTCGCACATCGGTCGTTTCGCAAATCATTTTGATAGTCGTTTCGCCCACTAAGTCGTTTCGCCCATCATCTATCAGGTATTGTATTTGATTGTGAATTGTGAATGAGTTTTATTAAACTGTGAATAATAAATTAAGGGAGAATCATAATGATATTTTTGTTGTTGTTATTGAATGTTGAATGTTTGTTTATACTGTTATATTATTTACACTAATTATATATTATCTGTCAAAAAAAAGTTAAAATTACTCATAACTGTTATCATACTTATAACTGTTGCCGCCAAATGTATTGGCGAAGAACATATATACATAGGCTGGCCGTACCAATAATTTCTACAGATTGTTTATATTTATTTTGCATATACTCTATATTGATAAATTATCTTTATTTAAGGGGGAATTGACCCATTCGAATATTTAAGGGTACGCATATGAACTATATATATTTGTAAATTTTAAGATATTTGCGACTTGAATCTGAATTTTGTTTTGTCCTCGTGAGAACAAGATTTTAATAATAACGTCTCAAATATGGCTATATATGTTTGACGTTTTTCATAAAAGTCGCGTTGCACTCAATTGTCAATGTTTTTAGCATCACAGAGTGTTAGTTTAGTCCCAAACAATTATATTTTATATCACACTGTTAGTCTTGACGAGACCTTTCATCTTATATATAAATCATATCATTTAAATTAGGATGCAAACTATTATTTAAAGAATTTCCTATATCTTTCACTGCTATTCTATCTTTCTCTGCTTTTTTACCAAGGAATTTTGAGAAAAAACAATGTTAATGCCATTTATCTTTTATATGGCTCGATAAAAAACTGCACAATTTTAGTATATTTTAGAGAATTTAATTTCCTATCGGAATTTAAAATAAAATTTGCTGGTCATCGGACTATTTGTTTCAGTATACTTCCTTTATTGGCCTCAAACCCCTTTGGAAAATAAAAACATTAACATAACGACGTCGACGTTATTTATATTAAAATAATGTATATTGTACATGTTGGTGATATATCAATAATTATTTTTAAATAATCGACTTTCCATATTATAATAGTGATAGTAACCTGCTAGGCGGAATGTACATGCTATTCAACATAAATTGTTGGTGGGTTGGTAGGGTGTTCCTACATTTAGCTTCGCATGAAGTGAAGCCCAGCACATTATAGTACACATATCGTAATAAGCTTCTCGAAACGAATTGAATTGAATTGAATTAGGGTTTTAAGGCGCATCAACACATGAAAAGGTTATATGGCGCCTAATTATAATAGACATGAACATGCAAGGCTCATCTTCCATGTACATCGAGATAAAATATGGAAAATGGGCCTAGAACCTTCTCACCCTGAAAGGCAGAGTTGCTGCAAATTCTATCGTAGAAACTCCATTTACGCTGGAACCACGTTATTGTTTTTCTGCCACTGCTCTTTTGATGCGAGCGAAATAGCACCTGAAACAATACAGGGATCATGATGAAGACCTTTAATGAACATGAACAAAAAATGATAAAATGAACATGATTTTGGGGGGATTCTACCCCTCCAAAGGGATCTGCAGTGGCCCTATTCTTTGCCCCGTGACTAAACGGGGGCCCCCGGCAACCACACGGGTATCTTCAAACAACTTCAAGTTTTACAACATTATGATAAATAGTTTGGTAACATAGCGAAATGGTGTTGCAAATCCCAAAATAATGTCGAGATCAGCGAGGTACCAAGCTAAGTGTCCCTCTTGAAGACACATTTTCGCATATTTATATGTTTAAGAAACTAACCGCCAAATAATGGCAATATTACACTACACAACCGTTTATCAAAACTCTATCCAGGTATTCAGGTCATATAATAATGTATATGTACCAATTAAAGGTATAGGTTTATTCACGGGTTCTTACAATAATTGTGTTATTGAATATGCGTAAATGAAGTATGACTTGGTAACTATTAATTCGGCGGTCCAATTTCGTTGTTTGGTATGGCTGATTAAAACCATTTATAGTGTGTCTATAGAGTTGGGATTCAAAAATATGTAAGTTGTATATATGTATATCGGTGATGTACATGAAGAATTTCCGCAAATGAGATTGGGTTTTATTGCTTAAAACATGTTACCAATGTATACATTGTTAAACAACGAATAAGCAGCTTAACATTTACAAAAAAATGATATTAAAATGCATAATAAAAACAATTTAAGAATTAAATACGTTTGATGCTCTATCCATTAACTTTCAGATATCATCTTGACGTAAGTTGTGGTGTTTTGTTTCAGTAATACAGACATTATCGGAACAAAAATGTGTGCTCGTTAGATAGAATGATGACTGCAATAACCTTAAACATTCAGAACATATTTGGGGATAATAACTGCAAACATCGGATTGCAAGTATGATGTAATTCCCCTACATCAGTGAAGTAATAAGACTTCACTTATTACTTCACTGCCTACATCTATCTTCCCACCTGCATGTTACTGTATTACGCTACATGTTCAACAATAAACACGCAACTAAAATATATATTCCCTTCAATATAGCAATGAGACAGAAGAACACAGTACAATAGCAAATAATTTGAGGATTTGTGAAAAGTGTGTGTGTTAGTAAATGAGCCGACAGATGATTCTTGACCGAGGTATTTTGCATATGCCAGTTTGGTATTTAAATATGTGCATGTACTTACATAAACATATTGTTTAAAAACATTTTCAAATATAAGAAAGTATGGAAAGCCGTTTGGTTTTTAGCGGGGGTCCCAAACGGCTTTCCATAAAGAAAGACAATTTAACAACACTGCTTAAAATCAAAATAATCATCTTTGACAAAACATGTGTATTACACTTTACCATGGATTAATACCGAAATCACTTTTGAGATTGCCAAACGTGTACGTTTGGAACAAGTTTTGTTCCCCTGCGAGCATGCTGATAATTGTTTAGCAAACGAATATGACCAATGACATATAGACTCGATACGAAAATCATGCTGTATTACTGCGATACGACAACTTTTGGATTTTTTCTTCAGATGGCGGGAGGTATACAGTACTGGTTCTACCTAGTAAACATGCCTCTACCACAAAAACATCGACCGTCATATATGGCCTAACATGTGCTAAAATTTATGTAAAACACCTTTCAACCAAAACAAAACCAATTAAAAACAAGATATCCGGATAGACAGACGGACGGACGGACAGACAGAGACAGTCAAGTGAACACTTTTTTTGAAACTCAGTCTCCAATGGCCTGAAATATACACAAGAAAGCATGATTTGGGATGTTGCAAAAAAATAGCCAATTGTGGCTTACGCCGTTCATCATATATTTTGGCCGTACCAATAAAAACTCCATGGGTTCGCGCTGAATTTTAGTCTGAATAAAACTGATTGATTGATTACATTGTAGGATTGTATAATATATTGTAGTGTTGTCTTTTTTTGCGTGTGTTTTTATTAGCGCATATTATATATGTTTTTATTGTTACGTCGGCCAACATATTTTATTCATAATTGAATGAATAAAAATAGGTTGTTTCCGGTTAGTTCCAACGAGGAGGTGTAACTAGGATTTCATCTATTTCATTGCTGGCGTTTTCAAATTCTTGCGTAATGTTTACAGTACATTTCAACATTTCAAAATATACATTTTTTTCTCTTTTTTTTTTGTGCGTGTCTCTTTCTTTTCATTTTTTTTTTGGTGCAATTGTGCACATCTTTTGACACATCTTTTTTTTATATATATATTTTGTTGTGTGTTTTCGTGGTGCGTTTGTGCACATCTTTGGACACTTTTTTTTATAATTTTTATTTTATTTTCATTTAATATACAGGATAGATGAGAGATATTACATACGGGACAGATGAGAGATATTACATACGAGACAGATGAGAGATATTACATACAGGACAGATGAGAGATATTACATACAGGACAGATGGGAGATATTACATACAGGATAGATGAGAGATATTACATACAGGATAGATGAGAGATATTACATACAGGACAGATGAGAGATATTACATACAGGACAGATGGGAGATATTACATACAGGATAGATGAGAGATATTACATACAGGATAGATGAGAGATATTACATACAGGACAGATGAGAGATATTACATACAGGACAGATGGGAGATATTACATACAGGATAGATGAGAGATATTACATACAGGATAGATGAGAGATATTACATACAGGACAGATGAGAGATATTACATACAGGATAGATGAGAGACATTACATACAGGACAGATGAGAGATATTACATACAGGACAGATGGGAGATATTACATACAGGACAGATGGGAGATATTACATACAGGACAAATGAGAGAAATGAACGACAAACAGTATTTATCAGAAAATATATGTGCAAAATATTTAGAAAATAAATGAGTAAACATTTTTCATAGAAACACGCAGCATAATCGTTTTATTAAAAATTCGCGCGTCCCGTTAGTTGTTCTATACAACTTGCATTTGTTCAATCTTAAATGTTAAAAGTAAAAACAATACACTGTTATTTAATTATTTTAATAGCACATTTAAAGTAAAAATGATCCTAGATTAATAAGTTGAATGCTATACATCTATATTTTCTCTAGACTTGAATGCTGTTTGATACTGTAGATATATTTGAAATACGGGTAAAGGTAATAGGGAATATAAACAATAAACACAACTGTATTCTAATTATTTGTAATTATTTTTTAATTCAAAGTGAATGACAAACAGTAATTATTAATTATGAAAGTTTATGCTTTTTCCTTCGGGAGGCTTGCATGTAGTCATCATAAATAGAAATGATTGATTTTATAACAAATAAAGATTTAATACTGCAAAAATAATTATTTGATTCATTCAAAGTGTTTTAATCTTGTTTTTACATAGAAAACGCAAGTTCATATATTCTTCTAAACACGAAATTAAATACTGGATACATTAAAAATGATTTCTAATCCTAAAATACAATAGTTCCAACTCCAAATAAGTATTTGCAAAAGTAATTATTCATCACTATATATATATATATATATAAGGTGGGCGAAACGACTAACTGTATGATGGGCGAAACGACTAACCGCGAAACAACCGATGTGCGAAACAACCCGTCACCATATTAATGA
>JAWPHD010008307.1:0-50000 GCA_037043455.1 Cyrtodaria siliqua | reverse complement strand
ATCACACATCAGCTTCGCCGGATAGACGATTCGTACTGAAGATCGTGAATTCTTTTTCTTGATGTCTTTGAATAACGGCCAGAGTCTCTTTCGGGCGTCAACTATTTCACGCGGCAAATCCCTATCAATTGAATATCCTGGGAATGATTTCAACGTTTTGGCATTTCCAAGTATTTGCTTAATGTCATTGTAGTCTAGAATATTTGCGATTATAGGCCTTGCAAAGTTTCTACCTAATTTGAAAGGACCTAGTCTATGCGCACGGGTAATAACAATATTGGAAGTGTCCAGCTGTAAAGTGTGTGCAATAAAAAATAATAGTTTTTCTTTACAGTTCTCGTTGCGGTCTTCATTGAACCCGCGAAAGATTAAATTGTTCCGTTTGCCACGTGCCTCCTGATCAATTGATTTGTATGAAATCGTTCTGAGTAAGGTTGACTGTCGATTAGTGACGTTCGCGATAGCGTTAATCTTGCCCAGAGCCATTTGGACATATTGATTTGTGTTTGAAATAAGTCTTTGTGTACCGGCCTGTTCTATTTTTAGATTCAGTACTTCATCAAAAATCATTGATAATTTTGTGTCCATGCTACCAGATTCAAATTCATCAGCAGTCAAAATGACATCGTCACTCAAGTCACTCGCATTTCGTTTCTGGCGCTAATAATCAGGCTTAACAAAGGACTTCTTGTTGAACATCAAATCACCTGTTTCTCTATTTTCAATCAGATCTACCTGTGAAAGAAGACCAATCGGTAGATATTATAAGATTATTTAAATTTTGAAAATCGGCACGTCTGTAGTTCCATACCTACCGTTTAAACGGAGTGTTTGGTTGAAAATCACTTTTGATATATGCATATGTGCCATAATGGTAATTTATTGAATTACAAGTATAATGAATACCAGAAAATAATGAAGTGACAGTGTCTGATATAGCAATGATGTCCAACAGGGTGCTAGTAGTTGTAGTTACTCGAGTTGGTTCATGAACAATGTTGGACATGTTATTGATAGTTAAAATGTCTCGAAATTTATGGTTTAAATTGTTTATTTGATCTTCGTTTATGTCACCAATAAATATAATATTGCTTGATATTTCGTACGCTTGTTCAATACATATATTCATTCTTTCCCAAAATTCAACTGCAGTATTTGGTGGCCGGTAAACCGTACAAATAATAAAATTGTTATGTTTATCACGCACTTGAATGCATAATGATTCCGGCAGTATTATTTCTTATTCCAATAATCTAGTAGGTTTGAGGTGAGAATTGCAAAATGTTAGAATTCCACCTGAATGTGAAGTATTGTCTTTACGAAATGATTTGTCAAAACCGGTCAACTCTAGCACGTCGTTAGGTACATCATGAAATAAATGGGTTTCAGTAAAGGTGATGATATCAAAATCACAAAAATTGTCAGTAATATATTCTAATTTGTTTCGTATACTTCGTAAATTCTGGTGCACTTTTGAAAAACATTGATTGCCAAACTCATTGGGTCCTGGATTCACTTCAATATCTCCAGCTAGTAAAAGCAACTGTTTCATATTAACAGAGTAATTAATATAATGAAGAATTAAAAAAGATAAAACCTTATCAACACCATGACCTAAATTACAGCATATTGAACTTTGTACAATCAAATAGGCCATTAATGCAAATTTTATGTTTAAAACGCTATCAACGACTGTTAAAATAAGGTAGTTTAGCTTTTTCCGAAAATTAACTAATGTAAACACGATAAGATGGAGTAGGATGCTGAAATAATTTAGTTTAATGTATATGATTTTACATTTCCATGTCCCCTATTGTAGTATAAACCAATTGCCGCTCTGTATAATCCTAGGTCATTACCTATTGGGGAATAAAGTCACATACAAATTAGTACAGAGAGGCAAGAGGTTTAAATCAAGTAATAAATTGAAAAGGCGGAAACGGACCCGGGCAACGTAGAGCAAGGAACCAAAGCAGGGATACAAAGGACAAAACAGACACAGGATAGTAACGACAGCGACGAACATAAAAAACATGCAAGTGACAAAGATGGCAACCTGAAGAAAAAACACAAACACAAAAGAAAAAGAAAAAAGAACACACACACATGTATAATGTCATACGTAATTAATACCACAATTATTAGTTTAATCTAGTGACAGTAAAAGGAAAAGAAAAAACAATAATGTTAAACACATTCTGGCCGGTTTAATATATGTTAGTGAAAAAAGCGAGCATGAGCACACTTTTTAATTAAAGCGAGAAGACTCCAGTTACGAGGTTAACAAAACAGCGTAGGATTTATTTCCCTTAGAGCATTACCAAAAGTCAATGGATGACATAAGCCGCTAACGCACGATCGCGAGTTATTATAATTATCCAGATATGAGATTCTGTAAAGATCGCTAACTAAAATATTGAAAATTGAATGGGTTTACAAAACAAAGTGAATACTGCAATAATGTTAACATCCGAAAATAACATTGACACCGACAGTCAAAGGCCTGTAGGTCCGACGAGAGTATATATATATATATGGTCTCAAATAATTGTCAAAAATGTATAAATTCAAAACCGCATAACTTCGGTATGTTTATCACTATATGCTATGATTCAACAACACACAAGTATAATTTCATACGTAATTACACCTCAATTATCATTTAAATCTAGTGACAGTAAAAGAAACACATAAATAATGTAAAACAAAATTTAATTACTTCTTTCTTTGTTAACGCCATGTTGGACTTGACGAAACTTAGCAGGAAGCATTGCTATGATTTCTAGTTGTGCTAGCTAGATCTTGTTAGTAACGACATAGTTATGGCCCTTGATTTGTTGATAAATGCTATATTGTATTTTCCTTTGTTCAATCTGTAGCTACTTTAATTTTATGTCTACAACCATTGACATGAGCCATTTTAGCCCGTAGAGCGTCCACATGCCCTCTTGGGCCTCTTATTCCCAGTAAGTACAATATGAATAGCTAAAATGTTAGAACTAATCGCCATGATATCTTGCGGCGGCAGAGCTGAAGCAGCAAAGTAGATTGGAAATAGTACGACTTACTTTCTTTCCAGAATTCGACGATCAACTACAATTTGCTTGGCAACTGTAATTATACAGAATATAAAGGATTGTGTTAAAGTATGTCCTTATAATTATCCAATAATTATTTTCTATTGATTGGGCACTCTGGGATGAAGGTATAACACAGTTTGTATTTAAGATGTTTATTGTACGGCTGCATATATTCAAGTGAGGTAAAACAAAGCATGCAATAGTATATAGTAAAACGCTATGGAAATGTTCAGGATAGATAACTATGTATACGAAGTATATACTATGACTACAATGGTTAATTCCCATAATGTAACATGCCCCTTTTTAAAATGTTTGTTTCTCTTTTTGTTTAAGAACTATTTTCCCATGATCATTTTATTCAAATAATGTCACTGTCTCTTGCTATCACATATGGTATTCTGATTACTGTTGATATATGATCATTTTACAGTTATTTGTATCTGGTAAATGTCTCGGCACTTAATCGTCTAGGCGCAGTCAATTATTCTCCTATTTATGTGCCATAAAATGTTGTTATCCTAATGTCCGAATAATTCTCTAATTTTGTGGTGAATTAATGGCATATCCAGCTGTCTTGTAGCACTTATACTCACAGTTCATAACATTAATCACATTCCGTTGTTAATAGCTAATGTCTCACATTTGCTGTACAGAAAGATTTTCTGAATTTAAAGTTTGTCATTTTTGATTAAAATCTTTTTTCAACTTTGACTTAAAATACATTCAAAATCATTTGATTTAATTACATGTCCAATTTCTTAGGTTTGATGACAACTCTTCCAGATCTAGTAACATTGTTTGAATTTGACTCTTTTAAAGGTTTATTAAAACTTGAATTCTGTTGGGTGTTTTTGTCTGCTGATATGTGTGTGTCTTTTGGGAACACCTGTGGTGTCTGTTTTGATAAGACATTATTGTTGTACGGAATATCTCTGCTAATTGGCTGTGATGATTGTTCGTTGCCTAGGTGAATGGTTTTTCATGAGTTTTTAACAAATGATTTCTGTTCCTACGAAATACAGAACCGTTTTGGGTTTCTACTAAATATGACCGATCATGAACTTTACTTTTGACAACAGCAGGATTCCATACGTTTCCCTGTCGTATGCGAATTCCTTCACCAATGTTTAATGGCTTTAATGGTTTCGTGTGTGTATCATAATTGCTTTTTTGATTTTTTCTGTATGTTTAGCATTTTCTGTCTAACACTTGATAACTTGGGGACTTTTGATGATAGGTGTATTTCTGTCATAGGTAAAGTAGAACGAAGCTGTCTACTCATAAGCAATTGTGCGGGTGATTGACCGATCGCTAATGGGGTATTCCTATATTCTAATATAGAAATGTATGGGTCAATCTGATCTTGTTTTGATTTTGTAAATATCTTTTTGATTGTTTGTGTGCATCTTTCTGCAGAATTATTCCCGCGACTCCAGTTTGGAGATGAGGTGACATGATTGAAATCCCAGCTTTTTGCAAAATCTGCAAATTCTTGAGAACTGTATTGAGTCGCGTTATCTGAGATAACCTTGGATGGTATGCCATGTGTTGCAGAAAACCCTTTGAGTTTATGTATGACAGTATTTGACCTTGTGTTTGGAAGTCTACCTACTTCAAAATATCTACTGTAAAGGTCAACGACCATAACATATTCTGTGTCATTCCAGTGAAATAAGTCTGTGGCAACAACTTGCCATGGTCTGTCGGGTATGTCGTTAGGTATCATGGGTTCCTTGACGTTTGAATTTCTGTGTTCAAGACAGATTGGACAACTTAATACTTTGTCTTTGATGTCGCCTGTCATATTAGGCCAAAACATGATTTCTCTAGCACGATGTGTGCATTTTTCTACACCTAAGTGAGATTCGTGAATTTTCTCAAGCATAATCTGTCTCAAGTCTTTTGGTATAATAACCTTGGTACCTTTCAATAGAATACCGTCAATATATGAGAGTTCATTCCTGTAGTTCCAATAATCTAACAGGTGTGTAGGAGTGTCTGTCCTATTTTCAGGCCAACCGTCTAAAATTGTTTGTTTTAGACTCTGCATTTGTGAATCAGATTCAATTGTTTTACGGATCATTTCCATTTTCCGGTCACTTATCGGGATATTTTTTATAATGGAGTGCACCTGCACGTCCATGCCGTCGCACCATGCCGTCGCATATCTCGGGATATGTGTCGGGTAAGAATTTACGACTCAGTGTATCGGCAAGAGGTATCATTTTGCCTGGCACGTGCGATATTTCTATGTCATATTTTTGCAGTTGCAACAATAACCTTGCCAAACGCGGGGGTGCTGAGTGTAAGTTTTTCTTGGTAATTGATACCAACGGTTTGTGGTCTGATTGTACCTTTATGTGTCGTCCTTACACAAGTTGATAAAACTTTTTACATGCAAATAACACAGCATAGAGCTCTTTTGTTATTTGTGCATAATTCACCTCCGCAGGTGTTAGTGATTTTGACGCGAAACAAACTGGTTTGTTTTCTTGCAATAACACACAACCAAGTCCTCTTAATCTAGCATCTACTTGAAGCGTGATCTCCTTATTTGGATCAAAGTACGAGAGTACTTTGCCTGGTCTCTGTGTAATAATGCTTTTAATTTTCTGGAAAGCATTTTCCTGTTCTACGTCCCAAAGAAATACACTGTCCTTAGTGAGAAGTTTCCTAAGGGGACTGGTAAGCTCTGCCAGATTTGGAGCAAATCTTTGTAAATATGTGATCATAGCTGGAACTGTCTCAAGTTCTGACCTAGATGTAGGTGCTGGCATGTCATCAATAGCCTTGACTTTGGCAGGATCTATTTTAAGACCTTGCGCTGTAAGCAAATGACCAAAGAAAGGAATTTCTGAATGTCCTATTTCAGTCTTGTCGGCATTTAGTTTAATGCCCATTTCTCGACATCGTGTCATTAACGTGTCAAGATTCCTGTCGTGTTCTGTCCTGTCCTTTCCGAACACTACTATGTCGTCAACTATAGTTTTGACACCTGGTAAGCCTTCTAAGCATACGTCCATTATTTGCTGAAATAGGTCCTGACTATTGTTCAACCCAAATGGTAAACGTAAGAATCTGTATCTCCCAAACGGAGAACTAAATGTCGTAAGGTACGATGACCTGTCTGTCAATTTAATTGACCAATACCCACTTCGGGCGTTCATCTTTGAGAAGATAGTGGCTCCTGCTAAGTCGGGTAGAATGTCGTCAAGAGACTTTGTCGGATAATGGGGTCTCATTATCGCATTATTTAAGTCCTTAGGGTCTAAGCAAACTCTTAAGCTTCCGTTTGCTTTCTCTACTGTGACCAAACTGTTCACCCAGTCTATGGGTGTCGTGACTTTTGTAATAACCATATCTTTTTCCATTCTGTCAAGTTCTAACTTGAGCTTATTACAAATAGCTATGGGAACGCGACGTGGAGGGTGTACCACCGGTATTGCGTCAGGTCGTAGGTGAATGTCACACTCGCCTTCGAGTTCACCTAGTCCGTCAAATATGTCGGCATATTTTGATATAACGTCCTGCTTTGTGTAGGTAGTTTCTTCATTTTGTACTGCTAGAACAAGTTTCATAAGATTTAGGGCTAAGCATGTTTCTAAACCTAGAATGGGACTTGATGAAGTATCTACAATAAAGAATTGTGCTTCTAATTTCTTATTGTGATATGTATATGTGAGGTTGATTTGACCATCGACTTTAAGTGGTGTACCGTCATATGCAGTTAGTGCTTTGTGTGTTGTGTGCAATGGGTGTTTGATACCCAGTGACCTAAACATTGACCTTGGAATGATGTTCACCTGAGCCCCGGAATCAATTTTGAAATTTAGTGACTTTGATTGTGGCCCAACATTTATGGTGGCAAAAGCCTGTTTTTTAGATTTATCAAAATGGATAGAGTCAACAAAATATTGGTCTTCTAACTCTAGATCTGAAAAATTGTCATTAAGGCCTACCTCATTTATTTTTCTTGAATTGTGCTGTTTTTTTCTTTCTGCACTTAATGGCAAAGTGATTTGAAAATCCGCAGTATAAGCACTTTTTCCCTTTTGCTGGACACATAGATTGTCCATGTGATTGACCACAATTGTCACACTGTTTGTTACTTTGACGCTGATTTCCGTTCCCTTGATGGAAGTTCGCTGCCCCTGACGGTCCTGTACCAGAGTACTATCCTCTTGGTTGCCGTGATGGTTGCCTTGATGGTTGCTTCCTGGTCTTGTATTTGACAGCATCAATGGATTTGCTGTCCGGGTTGGCTGTCATGGCCTTTACCTGCGCCTGGCTCATTTCGTATGTTCTTGCTATATCCGTGCACTTCTGGAGTGTAAGATCTGATCCCTCATTTATTAGTTTCTCCCGAATTTTTGCAGAACGTATTCCAAACACGATATGATCCCTTATGACGTCGTCATGGATAGCTTCATCGTATCCGAAGTCCTTGAGCAAGATTTTTAGGTCAGTTATGAACTGTTCGAAACTTTCCCCGTCTTGTTGATGTCTTGATTTCAACATGAATCTCGAATAAATAATATTAGATCTTGGTTTGCAAAATTGCTCGAATTTTTCATAGTAAGTTTTCAGTTTATTCTTCTCTTCATCTAGGAGAGTCCACGTTGAAAATATGCCTCGTCCTTTTTCCCCTGCCCAGATCATCAGATAATTGCATTTGATGGCCTCTGTCTGTTTCTGTAGTGGCCCACCAAACATAAAATCCGCATGTGACTTGAACGCCTTAAAGGCACCTGGCAGGACCTTAGCATCCCAGTTCATTTTGGGTGTTTGTCCTTGTGTTGATGATAATTCCATCTTTTTAGAGTGGCACGTGAAGAAACACAAACACCGAAAAATGTTACTAATAATTAATTAATTAATTATGTAATTCCTGTTGTAAAACACTTTTTTATTCTGACACCATGTTAATGTATGTCCTTATAATTATCCAATAATTATTTTCTATTGATTGGGCGCTCTGGGATGAAGGTATAACACAGTTTGTATTTAAGATGTTTATTGTACGGCTGCATATATTCAAGTGAGGTAAAACAAAGCATGCAATAGTATATAGTAAAACGCTATGGAAATGTTCAGGATAGATAACTATGTATACGAAGTATATACTATGACTACAATGGTTAATTCCCATAATGTAACAGATTGGATATGTGTTTATTCCAATTAAGGGTCCACAACGGACAGTGAATACATTTAAATGGAGAAAACTCTCCATGCAAATACATAATGATTAGAGAAATTATACAAGTTAACTGCAATGTACATTTATATAGAGGACTCATTCATTATTGAATTTATTAAACGAGTTGGCAAAATGATAAAATGCGAGGCTCTTGCCGAGCATCATATAATTTTTGCTAACGAGTTTAATAAATTCAATAATGAATGAGAACGAATGTAAGTTTCTATTTATCACATAATTCATATATCGACTTTTATTGCATTTTGCCTGTCGCTTTAACTCGCGAAACCGACATAAACCGTGGGAATTGGATCATAGTCATTATCGATTTTTTTTTACAGCGCATACCAGGCTCATTTGCATACTTATATAACTAGTGGTATATCGAAAATATAGAATGGTGTTATTCCACTCCCACACTGTTATGTGATAAATATGTTTATCATGCTCGTCTGGGCTTCTTTAGAACTCGCCCGTCAACCACGCTCCTCTCTTCTGTACTAACCGGACGAAAACCGCACAGTGCTGTGATTATCTTTGACCATACTGAAAAAGGAGTTATAGAAGTCAAGCAGGAAATGTAGCATTTACAGAACACAGTCAACCAAAAACAAACAACAGTTAGGAATAAATACAAGCCAGGTATGAGACACCACCAACATAAAAGGGTTGACAATAGAGATACCACCTTGGAAAAGTCCAGAGACAAAAAGATCGCTGTGGGGTTTAAACCCAATTCTGAACCAAACCTCAAATTCAAGCCAGGCTATATCTTATAACAAACAAGGCAGCCTAAACATGTAATAAACGTATAACAAAATAATAACACAGATGAGCATGTATATATGAATATAAAAACAACAAAAGCCTAGAAAGCCACAAAGCAAGTACTCAGTAACTTGGCAGAAGCGAGGGCAACAACAGAATAAACCCTAAGGGTTACGAAAAGATTAGATTGAAGACCGGCTTTAAACTCTATCATTTCAGGATTTAAGTACACATCATCACCCCGTGTAGTTCCGGGGCCCGTTTGGTTCCGCCGGGGCAAAGAATAGGGCCACTGCAGATCCGTTGGAGGGGTAGGCAGAGGGGTAAACACCCCCACCCCCAATTCATTTTCATTTTATCATTTTTTGTTCATGCTCATTAAAGGTCTTCATCATGACCCCTGCATTGTTTCAGGTGCCATCTCGCTCAGGTCAATAGAGCAGTGGCAGACAAACAATAAACGTGGCTCCAGCGTAAATGGGGTGTCTACAATAGAATGTGCAGCAACTCTGCAGTTCTGCATGTTAGAAGGTTCTAGGCCCATTCTCCATAATAATATGTTATCGAGAGGTAAATGGAGAATGAGCCTGGCATGTTCATCTCTGTTTGGCGCCATATAACCTTTTCTTGTGTTGGTGCGCCGTAAACCCCTAATTCAGTTCAATTCATACATATGTCGTGACATCGCATAATCAACTGCAAAGCATAGGGCGAACTTTAAATGTGTCAACCACTAAAGCAGCAGTGTGTATTGTGTTGTAAATGACAGGATCATAACCTCGTTTGATAAACTTTCTTATCGCATAACTTACGGTGTGGGAGTGGAATAACACCATTCTATATTTTCGATATACCACTTGTTATATAAGTATGCAAATAGGCGTAGTATGCGCTGTCAAAAAAATCGATAATGACTATGATTCAATTGCCAAGGTTTTTGTCGATTTCGCGTGTTAAAGCGACAGGCAAAATGCTATAAAAGTCAATATGTGAGTTATGTAATAAATAGAATCCAACATTCGTTCTCAGTGATTATTGAATTTATTAAACTCGTTAGCAAAAATGATATAATGTTCGGCAAGAGCCTCACATTATGTCATTTTGCCAACTCGTTTAATGCAATTGATTTGATTAAGAATTTTTATCACGTTTGTAAATCATGTCACCATATAAATAAGTCAGACTGTGATAGTCATTGTCGCAGAAGCGTTCTTATAGTACTTCTATACGTAAAAAGTAGATCAAGGTTACGATAATACAATTTTTCAAAAGTTTTTCGAAGTTTATTGTAACGATAGTCTTGATGGTGTAGCTGTTTGTTTATATAAATGTTACAAATGTTAAAGTTGTCAACTCGACTACAAGCTCTAAAATAACGAGAAACAGTTTGATTTAAATATATTTAATTGACATGCCTGTATAGTTTCGCTACTCCATCATGGCTACCGTTACCATAAACTTCGAAAAACATGTGCACAATTGTATTATCGTATACATAGTTTATTGCCATGTAATTATGCAAAGGGTCGGGCCACAATTCTAACCCTTTCATATAAATAAATTGCAAAAGGGCGGATAAGGCACCTCAGTTTATTAAATCCAGTATTATTTTCACGTTAAACCTTCTTACATATAATGAAAGGTAATGGCACAACGCAAAATCTAGGGTTGTTATCAACATTTACCAAATCTGGTAGATATGGACAAAAATTATTAAAAAGAAAAAGTCCTCCATTGTTCGACTTGTGGCACATATCAATGCTGATAATGATATAAGCCCAGTTTTTCAAAAACCGGCTTACCTATCCTTCGGTTAGGGAAAACCTTCCAATCTAATGTTCTCATAAATTATTTTTGTACTAGAAGATGTATATAATACCCGTTATTTCTGAACAGAAAGCTTTTAGATACGCCAAGTCTGACTTGACTGACTATAATTCATGTATAAGAATTTCAGAGAAATTTGAAATCCTGACTCAAACCGAAGATCATCGAACATATGGGCCATACTTTCTAAGATATTACATGTCCAACCTATGTCATCAGTTCCATTAATCACATTCGCACTTTTAACAGAGCACCACCAAAGTGATACCAGGCCGTCCACGAAAAACCCTGTGGGAAACGTGGATCCGATTAACATTTTTATTTCTAGTATCTCTCAGGATAGATCTCGGACTTGATCTCTGACTATCAAAAGTACAAACGTTTCAATGATCAATGAAAACCAACACAACAGGACAACATCAATATCCTGAAATATTTTCAAATCCTCATTTTTCAGTTGCTGCAATAAGTTTTCTATAAAATAACTCAATTGTATAACGTCTAACCTAGTCTGCTCTCCAAGGCTGAATGATTTAATTGGCTACCTCAACGCCAATCTACGATTGCGCCCTCTATGAGAAGCAATCACATGAAGGGAAAGTAAATTCTGTCTAATTCGTTTCACTAAACGAAAAAAATATATTTCCCTTAACACTCATCCTTCTCATAGAAGTAACAACAACAACACAATGATGTAAGTATATATTTGTTATTTCTTGGTATAAGCCACTCTATGACCGGCTGAACTAAAAGAACGGGCAAAATATGCAGCAGTCAAGTAATTCAGAAACTCAAATATTTGAATTTAGACTTACATTAATAAACATGCATAACATAATAATGCATAACATAATAAAAGATTAACCAAATACATTTGTTTACTTTTCCGTATAAAGTGATAAAAATAAACCCTGAATAAGTTCTGAGTCTGAAAGACAACGAGTACATATGATTTATATAAAATACGTAATTTTTTCTTTAGCTAGACACCGGCCTCAAGCGACAACTACATGATCAGATATTCCGATCTTAATATAACGCCTTAAAGGTAAATTGTCCATAGCCGACCTATCGTCCCTCAATTCTAAAAAAAACGACAGCTACGCCGTAAGGCAAATGGATACATGTATCTTTTCAGTAAACATAATATGCCTAAATTACGTTCTGTATCGGTCCGACAATTACTATAGCATGTATCTGTGTCCTTCCAAGACAGACTTAAAACAGAATGTTAACATAAATATGTTCTCTATGAAGTTGGCAAGACTTCATTATTTCCTCTAATCCACCCACTACACTTTTATCACATCTTAAATTTCACTATACATAATCACCCAACATGCATCATAAGCACGTTGTACACGGCAATCGCCCCGGGACAGCCTACCGTCAATTATCAATTATACAGACAACCACGCCTTGCAGCATACATATCACTAACATATATATTCAATCTAGTAAGCATAACTTTTATATAATATTTCTTCATTATCATGAATACGTTGTATATCGGGCAAACGCCCCGAGACAGTCCTACTGTCCCAGCAATTCTAATAGGCATAACGTGTAACTACTAAACCAGTCATAGCTTCACTTAACTTTAATTAAACATGTTGTATGAGGAATCTACAGTCCTTATCATAAACAAAGATTTTCCACACAGAATGGCACGACAAGAAATGTTCCGTCTCCAAAAACATTTAAGATTCATCGAAGTTTTCTTAATTTACCACCACTGATATTCGGCTGGTACTTCGTTCTTAATAGGAGTTCCGGAAGCTCCAATACTGGAACTCGATATCGTCAAGAAAAATTCTGAAACATATTACATATTATGTATTCTGCAGTCAGAAACATGATCTCAAAATATTGGTAATTATATGTAATCACTATTATCAATAGCGATAATAATACCTTCATTAGTATTATTTTTCTCATTGTATAACATGACTGTTCACCTGTCAATACCACTTAGCCACTACGGCCAATGCCACTCGCCAGAATATCATATATAAACAGATACTTTATTTTTTCTTTGCCAATGTATAAAACTTCTAGGTATTATTAAATCATTTCCAAAATATATTTCATAATATATCTTAACTTTAAAAACTGCCTATTATGTCACACATCTTACATTTCAAATACAAAATCACCCAACATGCATCACCCAACAAGCATCATAAGCACGTTGTACAGGGCAATCGCCCAGGGACAGCCTACCTTCCCATCAATTTTACAGACATACGTATTTTACAGCATACAAATCACTCGCACAAATTCAATCTAGTAAGTATAACTTTATATTATATGTTTACATTATCATGAATATGTTGTATATCGGGCAATCGCCCCGAGACAGTCTTACAATATGCCCACCCTTCGGGGGCATAAATCACACACTAACTGTTCAATAAATATTTGAATTTTGTCTTCATATCATGACAATTGAGGTTGCATTGCCTTTACTATTTACCACAATACATATGTCCAATATGTCAAAAGGTAACACAATGTTTACTAAATGCGTACACTGAAAACATCTACAAGTACTCGTGTTAAGTATCAATCCAAAATGAACAGTGGTCACCCTAGCAATCGTCATCAACGCGAAATAATTGCTTAAAACACTCTGACCTTCTCGTTCCATCTCTGACTTCACCGTTGGCACTTGTAAAACACCTCTGACATTTCGGTTCGCTATTTTTGTTTACCCTGTCGACTTTAAACTTTTATAGCTCGGAAAGTTTTTATTATTTCAATGTGATATTTCGTATAGTTATACAGAAAGGATTAACGATCTTGACAAGCGTTTTAAACTGAGTAACATTTGCGAATATCAGTTCGTTATTTGTGTTTATTCTGAAAATTTTATAGTTTTTACAAATCTTTGGACATTTATACAGGGTGCTATACACACTTACGCCGTTTTATTACCGGATTTTTAAAGTGAAAGCTTCCTCTGTCATTCCTGTTGAAATCTTCATAATCATGTTCCAAACATTTTAGCAAAATAATCAACAGAAAGCAAAAATACTAACACCGCCATTAACGTCTAACAATTTCGCACATCTGACTTCTCTGCAACCATCTGACTTCGCCGCAGCCGGTTGATCAGTGTGAATATACAAGCAAAATAATATTGGATATTAACTGATATTAGGTTATTTGTTTGTTGTTGTTTTCTTCGATTCCGATTCTGAGGTTTATTAAGATTGTATTTTTTCTTACCATAAACATCTCAAAGTAGTAAAAACATTATAACTAGGAAATGTTGTAGACCGAAACGTTGTACATGGTTTTTAAAAACACGTTGAGATGCTGTCCATTAAATTTAGGAAACCTATTACAGTTCTCATTGAATTTTGATAAATTTTGACTATATTCCGCTAAAATATTGTAAAATAATAAAACTATGGCTATGAAATGTATACAATTTATAGGCAGATGTATTTATTTTTTTATAATATTATAGTTACTTTGAAATGCTCCATTGCCTTTTAGACAAACTATTCCAGTTTTCAGAGATTTTTGTTAACTTTTTAGATTTTTTACCCCAAAATGTCTGGCAAATTATTGGTTATATACACATGAAACTTAAGCTGTTGTAAAAGGAAGCATTTATCACAATTTACTGAAAAAAGAAATAATAAATGAATATTTATCAGATTACTTTTTAAAAAAAATATTCCCGTTTTCACTGATTTTTTGGGTTCAATTTTGAGAGATTTCTACCCAAAATATTAGAAAAAGACAGAATAGAACTAAAAAATCTAAACACATCGTAAATACAAATATTTAACACAAGTTTTAAACAAAATTATTCGTCTAGATGTATTTATTGATTTTTGAATAATTATACCAGTTTTCAACATTTTTTTGTTAAATTTTGACAGTTTAGGCCCCAAATCAGGGCAAAAGCTGTGTCTCCCGCAATGCTATTACACTGAAATATTAAACTGAGGCCTTAATAATTTAAAAATCATTATTAAACTTTGCCTTCTCAGGTGGTACCAATATGCCTAAATTGGGATGCTGGCCCATGGCTAAACAGTCAAATAGCCATCGAGACACAGTGGATGCCATTCTATTGAGACATTATGAAGCGTGCGCAGTAGCTCCGCCTTTCTATTGAGACATTATGAATGCATGCGCAGCAGCTCCGCCTTTCTATTGAGACATTATGAATGCATGGCAGCAGCTCCGCCTTTATATTGAGACATTATAGATTCGTGCGCAGTAGCTTCGCCTTTCTATTGAGGCACGATGAATGCGTGCACTGTAGCTCCGCCTTTCTATTGAGACATTATGAATGCGTGCACTGTAGCTCCGCCTTTCTATTGAAACATTATGAATGCGTACGCAATAGCTCCGCTTTTATATTGAGACATTATGAATGCGTGCACTGTATCTCCGTTTGCTTGAAAAGAGAAGTTTATGCGTAATAATACTTTTTTTTCTGCAGAAAATATCAAGTAAACGTAAATATTTAGTTTCAAACACAAATGTGCAATTCTTATTTATTCCAACGTTGTGTCTTTACTTTCGAAATAAAACATACTTTTTTTCTTTTTATCATAAACTATATGCAATGTGTCACATACCACGTGTCTTCATGTTATGTATACTACGTTTGTTCGTTCGTGCGTTCGTGCTGGCTGCGTGCGTTCCTTCCTTCATACATCCGTCCGTTCGTTCGTTCGTTCGTATGTTCGGTCGTTCGTTCGTTCGTTCGTTCGTTCATTCTATTAATATAAAAGAAGTGTGATATTACTTGTCAAACATGATGACATACGATTTATCAATTGACACACTTAAAATTCGGTGCTTATGCGTGAATTAAAAATAAGCACACGCACACACCTCGTATATATATGTGATAAACATAACGAACTACACATAATATTATATAATTTAATCCAACAGTTCATGAATGTATTTTAACATCATCTTAAACATAACATTTTCTTATGATATTTAGCCGCCATTCTCGTAAGTGAATTAAAAAACAACATACATCAACTTAAATGATTGTAGTCTATGTACAATTACCAGGAAGCAAGTATGTGTGCTTGTTTGTGGGAAGAAGAGTATGTTGTGAGAGATTAGAAAATGCCTGATACTTTATTTTTGCCTTGTGCCTTATTCATATTTCTTGTCGAAACGAAATACAAAAAGGGAATGGCATGCTAAACACGTACAGCAATAAACCGTACCGCCGTGAGTGTAAAAAATTAATGTAAGAGTACTACATGTTACTGGCAGTTTGGAAAATATTCCAATATTTTAATATATAGACGAGTCAATAAATTGTTTTCTAACGGTCTATCAAAACATTTCAAGCATATCGGAGACAGAAAAAAGATACATGGGAATCCGGGAATCGTGCCGTACTAATACTTTCGAATAAATTCCTATAGTTATTAAACTTGCCCGAGGAATAACCTCCTAGACACGTGATCAGCCAGTTTTCGTCCCCATCTTAGGTCGAGGCTACAGGATGTGTCTGGCCTCAGGAAACACCTAAGAAATCCAGTGGCGTCAGTGAAGGGTCGAGGATCTCGGGATTCATAGTTGAAGTGCTAGCCATCAGGCCATCGCGCGCCAATGTATACATATAACAGAAGATCTGAGCCAACAAATAAATAAAAGAAAACATTACATTTAAATAAAAAAAAAAGAAACTGGAAGTGCAAGATATGGAAGCGTATAACTGCTGTTAGGTCATATTACGTGTTATTATTACGTACGTGTTATTATTACGTACGTATATACGTACGCGTTAGCCATCACATGATAGCTTTCATGATTGCAGCAAAGGAGAGTTCTTATATCATAAGAACCCTGGTAACAACAACAAAAGCATACAATCACCATAATCAGCATCGTCATCATCATCACCATCATCATTTAAATAAAACCAAATTTATTCCTGGGGCTAAATGGAGCTGAACAGTACGTTGTGAAGGGTAAACCTGAATGCTATAGCTTTTTAACACATGATTGTCTTTTCGTGTTGATTATCTGTAAAACGAATTTCAACAGAATTCCGTGCTAGATTGAGAGTTAACCATGTTTTGTCTTGAATATTACTCGGTCGTATCATTTATTTCCTTACTGGTATTGGTAATTTCCGGAACCGAGGGGAAAGGAAAGGAACGAAAAGCATATTTTTGGTTAGCCGCGAAACGTATTTCAACTCAATTCAGTATTGTGCCTGATATCTGCCATTTATCGTCTTTTCGTTATATCGCCCCCGAAAAGACGGCAGGACGAAAAGACGGCAGAACGAAAAGACGACAAATGCAGCGTGAAAAGACGACAGAACGAAAAGACGACAGAAAGACAGAACGAAAAGACGCCATTTCAAGGGTGAAAAGACGACAGAACGCCACGCGAAAAGACGCCATTTGATATTGTTGTCTCTTTCTTATTTTGTGTGACCTTCTGTCGTCTTTTCGCCCTTAAAATGGTCGATGTTTCGTTCTGCCGTTCTGTCGTCTTTTTGTTCTGTCGTCTTTTCGCGCTGCATTTGTCGTCTTTTTGTTTTGTCGTCTTTTCGTTCTATCGTCTTTTCGTTCTGTCGTTCTGTCGTCTTTTCGCGCTTTATTTGTCATCTTTTCGTCCTGTAGTCTTTTCGTTCTGTCGTCTTTTCGGGGGCTAAATAACGAAAAGACGACAAATGGCAGAAATCAGCCACCATAATTCAATGATTCCGATCGCACGAACGTTAACCATGTGTGTCGTTCCGTTCCGTTCCGTAAAGTCTATTCCGTTCCGTAAAGTACCAATAGCTGTATAAAACGCCTGCTTGTTACACATCGATTTAAGATTTGTTTTGTTTGAATGGTGGTTCATGTCCATTTTAGGCCATATATGACGGGGTATTTTTTCTTTTGGTAGAAACAGACCACCCCATTTTTCCTGGGTAGAACCAGTACTGTATACCTCCCGCCATCCGCAAGACCCGACATTTTCTCACTTACAAGTTGAGCTCCCAGAGGAAAGAAATCAATTCTATTAATTTTGAAAGCGTTTCGTCAGTTTTATGAATTGTTGAACCTCAAAGAAAATGGTTTGATTTTGTTCGTCGGTTAAGTTTTCACTGCCGTATAACAGTTTCGGATGATAAATACGCGTATTCGCAAATAATTGAATTCGCTGATTTGTAAAAAGTTCACACCTGAAAAAAAAGTTCGGCATCTTCATAATCATTTCCACAGACACAACAAGGTGTATCCCGTAAATGACTGTTATAAAGATCTGCATATAAATTACTACACTTGTTTCTAATACGTGCATGAATAACTGTTAGATACCTGTCACTACACAAGAAGAACTTAGGTACAACGATGGATTTGAAAAGCGTCTTAAGTTTGGTTTTAAATATTGAAAGTGTTGTGGAGTCGCGAATTGTCGTGTCTAACTCGTTCGAAAGTTTTAAAGATGATGGTATTATCGATCTAGAATACATCTGTACGACGTGACAGGCTGACTAAGTCATTATTGTTTCGTAGGTTATAGGGATTTATTTCATTATCTGAAGAAGAAAATAATTCGTTTAAATATATTGATAAGTCGCCATGTTTTACTTTATAAACCAAAATAAATTTTTGGATAGTTCTGCGTTTTGCAAGTGATACACACCCGATTTTGTTCAGTAAATTTGTCAATAGAAACAGAACGTTTGAGACCAGTAAATACTCTTGCTGCATCAGATTGTATTCTTTCTAAAGTATCTTTTTCATAGTTGTACAATTGTCCCATACTATTGATGCATATTATAAAATAGGCCGTAAATATGAAATGTATATTTGGTTGAGAGTTGTTCGTTTTCGCTTAAATTTAATCATTCTCATTGATCCTAAGACTTTGTTTTAAGAACTTACAATATTTGATATATGCCCATGCCAAGATCTATCACGACTGAGTGTGACTCCAAGATGTTTATGGTGTTCAACATAATTTAACAGAGTAGCATCAAAATACAAGTTGGGTTGAATGGCATTTGAAAGAGAAAATAACATGGCTTTAGTTTTTGACGGATTAAATTTAACAAGCCATTGTTTTGACCAATTCATGATTTTCTGCAGGTCATTATTTAAAGTGCTTTCCATATAACTAGCGTCCGCCGTAGATATAGCTAAAGCACTAGCATCAGCGAATAATCGAGTAGTGCTAAGAATGTCTGCAATGTCGTTAACGTAAATTAAAAAATAAAAGGGGTCCAAGTACAGAGCCTTGAGGAACACCGGCATTGATGGTTTTAACATCCGAAAAGGAGGATCCGACAAAAACTTTCTGCGTACGATCTTCTAAATAGCTAGATAACCAATTGAGTAAGTTTCCTGATATACCATACTTCTGGAGTTTAAAAATAAGTCCTCGATTCCAAATCCTATCAAATGCTTTAGAAATATCACAAAATATCATGCAAGTTAATTTATTTTCGTCAAAGGCTTTATAAATTTGGTTGTGTATATCAATCAATTGGAATACCATGGAATGACCGGGTAAAAAACCTGGCTGTTTTTTTTAAAAATCCTATTATTAGAATGCAAGAAATTATACAAATATTTAAACACTACACTTTCCATCACTTTTCCAACACAACTTATCAAAGAGATTGGTCTATAATTCAAGGAAATATCCTTTTCACCATTTTTAAATGCAAGGTTGATTTTTGAATGCAAGGTTGATTTATCAACTTGCATTCATAGTCATTTCTTTTGGCGCCTCCTCATCGCCATCTGGCGAATAACTTACATTATTTCTCATAAATCGAGGCTTCTTGTCGTACATGCATGCTGATCTAATGCTAGACGAACGTATTGGATGCTGAAAATAACTATAATGCAAATAAACAGGTCGTGAAACTCTACTAAAATCTCATTATGTATGTGTTGTGGGCGATTATTTTGCAAGCGAGTTTTTGCTAGGTGTTTTCTCATCAAGGGGAAACATGATGTGACGTCACACGCACCTTCGCTTTACAGTGTTATAGAGCCCAAATTAAACGAGATTTCCGGGGGAAGAGTTGAACAGTTTCAATATATTTAGAGTCGTTTCAATACATTTATTATATATAATTGTATATAGCAACAACTATTTCAAAAGGATTTTAGTGATTCACGATGTCAGTGAATTATTATTAATGATAAGATGAAATAAAGAAACATGTTTAGACATTAGGCACCACTGGATTGTTATTCTGTTGGAATATAGTATATAAAGAAATCTTGTTAAAAATCTATCAGTGTCTGTCTCAGTCATCCTTGACAGTTTTAACAACATGACGTCATCCAAAATGGCCACATCACTGACCGTTGTGACGTCATCTAATTTGGAAAACCCGTGTTTGACCGGGTTCTGATCAAAATCTATTCATTCATAACAAGTGTCAAGCTCCTGATTATCTGAGTATTTATTCATGACATGTGTCAAGCTCCTGATTATCAGTATTCATTCATAACATGTGTCAAGCTCCAGATTATCTGAGTATTTATTCATAACATGTGTCAAGCTCCAGATTATCTGAGTATTTATTCGTAACATGTGTCAAGCTCCAGATTATCTGAGTATTTATTCGTAACATGTGTCAAGCTCCAGATTATCTGAGTATTTATTCATAACATGTGTCAAGCTCCAGATTTTCTGAGTATTTATTAATAACATGTGTCAAACTCCTGTTTATATGAGTATTTTTCATAACATGTGTCAAGCTCCAGATTATCTGAGTATTTATTCGTAACATGTGTCAAGCTCCAGATTATCTGAGTATTTATTCATAACATGTGTCAAGCTCCAGATTATCTGAGTATTTATTCATAACATGTGTCAAGCTCCAGATTATCTGAGTATTTATTCGTAACATGTGTCAAGCTCCAGATTATCTGAGTATTTATTCATAACATGTGTCAAGCTCCAGATTATCTGAGTATTTATTAATAACATGTGTCAAACTCCTGTTTATATGAGTATTTATTCATAACATGTGTCAAGCTCCAGATTATCTGAGTATTTATTAATAACATGTGTCAAACTCCTGATTATCTGAGTATTCATTCATAACATGTGTCAAGCTCCTGATTATCTGAGTATTTATTCATAACATGTGTCAAGCTCCAGATTATCTGAGTATTTATTCATAACATATGTCAAGCTCCTGATTATCTGAGTATTTATTCATAACATGTGTCAAGCTCCAGATTATCTGAGTATTCATTCATAACAAGTGTCACGCTCCAGATTATCTGAGTTTTCATTCATAACAAGTGTCACGCTCCAGATTATCTGAGTTTCATTCATAACATGTGTCACGCTCCAGATTATCTGAGTTTTCATTTATAACAAGTGTCACGCTCCAGATTATCTGAGTATTTATTCATAACATGTATCAAGCTCCTGATTATCTGAGTTTTCATTCATAACAAGTGTCACGCTCCAGATTATCTGAGTATTTATTCATAACATGTGTCAAGCTCCAGATTATCTGAGTTTTCATTCATAACAAGTGTCACGCTCCAGATTATCTGAGTATTTATTCATAACATGTGTCAAGCTCCAGATTATCTGAGTTTTCATTCATAACATGTGTCAAGCTCCAGATTATCTGAGTATTTATTCATAACATGTATCAAGCTCCTGATTATCTGAGTTTCATTCATAACATGTGTCACGCTCCAGATTATCTGAGTTTTCATTTATAACAAGTGTCACGCTCCAGATTATCTGAGTATTTATTCATAACATGCGTCAAGCTCCAGATTATCTGAATTTTCATTCATAACAAGTGTCACGCTCCAGATTATCTGAGTATACATTCATAACATGTGTCAAGCTCCAGATTATCTGAATTTTCATTCATAACAAGTGTCACGCTCCAGATTATCTGAGTATTTATTCATAACATGTGTCAAGCTCCAGATTATCTGAATTTTCATTCATAACAAGTGTCACGCTCCAGATTATCTGAGTATTTATTCATAACATGTGTCAAGCTCCAGATTATCTGAATTTTCATTCATAACAAGTGTCACGCTCCAGATTATCTGAGTATTTATTCATAACATGTGTCAAGCTCCAGATTATCTGAATTTTCATTCATAACAAGTGTCACGCTCCAGATTATCTGAGTATTTATTCATAACATGTGTCAAGCTCCAGATTATCTGAATTTTCATTCATAACAAGTGTCACGCTCCAGATTATCTGAGTATTTATTCATAACATGTGTCAAGCTCCAGATTATCTGAATTTTCATTCATAACAAGTGTCACGCTCCAGATTATCTGAGTATTTATTCATAACATGTGTCAAGCTCCAGATTATCTGAATTTTCATTCATAACAAGTGTCACGCTCCAGATTATCTGAGTATTTATTCATAACATGTGTCAAGCTCCAGATTATCTGAATTTTCATTCATAACAAGTGTCACGCTCCAGATTATCTGAGTATTTATTCATAACATGTGTCAAGCTTCGGATTATCAGTATTCATTCATAATATGTGTCACGGTCCAGATTATCTGAGTTTCAGTTCATAATGACAAATGTTAAATAGCATTTTATTAGGATGTTTATTTGCATACATACATACAAAAAAATGTTTTAATGTCCATTTTCAAAAATATATTATGGAGTCTTAAGCCTATTAATTTTCTCAGTAATGTTTGGTGAAATCGGGCACTGTACTTACAAAAAGATTTAATGTTTTGTTTGTAAACATGTATTTCGAAATCGGCTAAATCATGAAACTGCACATGGCTGCGGCATTTTAACCTACTTCGTCCAGCTAGGTTTTGTTTTGTTTCTTGTTGTTGTTGTGTTTTTATCAAAATTATGGCCACTTTTACCCGTGTATTTACTTATAGCCAATTTCAGTTCTTTTTTCCACCTATAAATTTGTATTTTTAATTTTTAGTAAATACTACAGTAAAGTGTCTTTTCAATGTGTGGGACAGACATAGGGAAGTTGAATCAACGGATAGTGCCTTTTGTTAAGTTATATGTCCCTGCAGCAGAAGGCGTTTTCTAGGTTAAGCCACTGACCCCTGATTATAGAATGTCTGTCTACAAAATTGCTTTGTTCCTTAATAGTTGCTCTACCATTCTCACCGGTCTTATATGTCTGTTCACAGTTTCATCAATGCATTTAATATGTTTATTATTTCCCTTATTTTTTCCATCTTTGACTATTGAGGCAATATTTTGGAGAAAAAAAATTGCCCACAAGTAACTGCCTTCTAACATGTCTAATTTAATGTGAATAGGTCCCATAACACTTGTGACTACCTACCATTGTAACAGATTTAAAGCGGTTGTAACAGATTGTCCGTCATTTGGCCTTTGACTTTTTGTTTTAACACTATAGCACCTTTAGGCTGGGACCCAACCTCACGTATCGTGCAAAAAAACACTTTTGGTTTACCCGGAAAAATATACTCGTGATTTTTTGCATATCAATAGCAGAAACTGTACTCTATACGAAACCACTGTATGGATTAATGGTATTCTTTGCATTTCGTAACACCAACGCATTTTCTATGGAAGCCCATAAGTGATAAGAACATATTGATATTCAAAGAAAAAAGGCGTACAAGTTTATATTTTAGTAATATGATTTTGTTTTGTACATAAATAAGACATATGCACGCCTAATTATATTCTGTTTATGCCGAATGCAATTTTCAATTATTTTTTTTTTAAATCAAAAGCGGTTTAAGGATTGAAGATGGCGGGCAGATGGGTGGAGGGAGGGACGGGCATCCACCTTTTGGCTAAAGCTTTCATGCACGTTGTTAATAACTTCTGTAAATTGTTTTCGGTTAAAACCAACTTTACTGTGAAGTGTTATATCGTTAAGATGTCACTTTCTTACGAGCAAGACCGTTATGACCCCTGAGTTACTTAACAAGAATGCACATTTTGGGTAAAGCTTAGGTGCAAGGTTTCTTTATCTTATTTTGGATTTTAACTAAAATTGCTGTGAAGCCTTATATCAAACAGACATCGCTTCCTTACGATCAATGTGTACCTTTGCCTTTTCTAAATAGAGTTATGGCCCCTGATTATCTACGAAAATACATTTTTGTGTTGAGTTTATGTTAATTAATCAAGTTTTGTTGAAAATTAAACAACATTTTGGGTGGAAATTTTATATACAAATAGGATACCAGTATATGTTAATAATATTTATGATACATCAAATTGTTTTGCCATTTTGGAATAGAGGTATGGCCCTTAATTTACTTAAAAAATATGGTTATTGCAACAACTATCTTGAATTGTGTAGGGTTTAAACCGTATCGTATAGTGTGAAGTCTTAATAATATTAACATACTGGCAGATATTTAGAATCCGTTCGGTGGTAGCTTTTAGATTTCTTAATACAGTTATGGACCTTTAATTTACCTTGAAAACAGAATAGTAGTTACTGCAATTACTGTCTTATCAAATTGTAAATTTCCAAATTGGTTCACTAATTTGTCACAGACGTTTGATTGTATTTATCAGAAAAATAACGGGTTTTTTATTGACTAGTTTCGTTGGAAGGCGATTGAGCGACGTCATTGTTTGGGTATGACGTCTGACAGAGTTTCTCCAAAACATCTTGAATACTATCTAAATGATTTATTTGAAATTTGCACTTTTGTTACATATGATCATTAACTGTCCAACCAACATTGGTGCTTCTGTGACCTTGAGTTTCAATTCTAGGTTCTGATTGATTGAACAGGCAACTTCTGGTTAAGAAGTTTGTCAACGTTTCTCAAACACATCATGAACTTGAATATTTTCCTACGGTTTGTATCGCCTTGATCCATGGGACGCAATGTATTAAATAGTGTAATAGAATCATGTTTACAGTTTAAAACTATCAGTATCACTAAATGTGATCCATATCCTATTTCGAGTCAGAAACAAATTATGGTATAAAAGTCGAGAAGGAAATATAACATTCACAGAACACAATCAATCAACCAAATACACGTATTTGAAACAAACACCAATCACAAGGGTAGAAGAGAGCAAAGTATGCGAAATGGCAAACTCAAACGGTTGAAATATGGGTACCTCCTTGGAATGGTCAGTGACAATATGGGTACCTCCTTGGAATGGTCAGTGACATAAAGGCTGCTGGGGTTAAACCAGGTTCTAGAGTGCACCATACCTCACTCTTACCCTATTTTCATTCCAATACAATTCGACCAGCCAGGCTATAACCCCTTACAAACTAGGAAGTATGAATAGCAATTAGTAGGCAATATAAGTATAACACAAAATGATCATGTATATATGAATAGAAATTCCCAGAAAGCCACAAAGCAAATACTTGTCAGAAGCCAGGACAAAAAGAGAATGATGACGATCAGACAATATTAAATAAAAAATTAGGCCTATTTAGGTAGAAGCACATGCATTCATTACGATATATAGTATTGAAGGATAGAGATAGGGAGCAGAAGAAGGCCCTTTACTATATACATATACTATAACTATATTCTTTCTAGCCTTCTATATTATATATCGTAATAAATTCCTGTGAGTAGACGTTATCATAGGGTTCAAAATCAGTCGGGTCATCGCAACATTAATTGTAAAGCATTGTGGCGAACTGTAAATGGGTCAGCATCTAAACATGCAGTGCATTGCATAATGATAGGGTCATATCCTATTTTGTTATGTTTGTTAACAAGTTTAACACAGATTGTATGAATGTGATAATGACCAATACTCTTAAAAAGTCTGTACATATAGTCACCACAGTATTCACGTTGTGACAGACCTTGTAGCAGAAGTGTTCTGACAATACTTTAAGTAAATCAGGGTTATGATAATAAACCTTCGCAAAGGTTTGTCCGGATATAAAACTCAATGAAGCACTATTAAAGCTGGAGTAGATGTAAAGCAAAACAAACTTCCAACTATGTACGGTATTCCTAATTTACAAAAACAGCCTAATAAAGCACAATTTCTTCCTATTTCTAGTGTCTGCACCACTACAGACATCTCCAAAGGTATAACGCCCTGTCTTACTGCCGCTGTAGATCACGTAACACAATATTGTGCTAAAGCTTATGCTAACTTTTGGATTAATATATTTTGGTCGTTATTACTTTCTTGAAAACGAATGCAGTAAACGTCACGCAAACCTTTTCAAATATCAGCTTATTGCTCTTATTCAATATTTATTTTAGTGAATAAACACAATGTTTGCTCAGCATTAAACTGCGGTAGAATAAAATGTATTCTTTGGCATATCACTCCGCCATTAAAACAATCAAAATGGACTCTACCATTGCGTTTTCCATAGGGTTGCATTATATCGTTTGTTCTTACCATCACTTTCTAAAATTTCATAGCTCTAAACAGCCTACCTAAAATTAAAATACTAACCTAAATTCATCAAAAATGTCCAAAGTAAGCGGAGTTTCGATCGATTGTTTACCACTCAGCACCACCCCATGGCATTAATGGTGTCAGGTCGCGGAGATGATTTCTGATAAGCATTTTGATATTTTAGCTATGGTCATGTGACAAATTATGACGTAATCGCAGACTATTTTCTAAGACGTTGACAGAGTCACATGGTGATCCTGGTAAAGATTGGGTAATGATCACTGTTAAAAGGCTTATCAAAGGAGGTTGTCACCTTATTATTTTGCAACGCACTGCATGTTTAGTGGTTGACCCATTTACAGTTCACCGCTTTGCTTTCCACTTGATTGTGCGATCGCCGGAAAGATTGTGGACCTATGATGACGTCTACCTAAATCCTGAAAGGACGGTAACTTTCGATGGTTGTCTTTAATATTGTCTAGTCGTGCCCTTAACAGTGTCAAAATTGAAATGATCACTCTTGTCATAGAGTTGGCTTATTATTTCTCAGTTTCAATCGCGAGATGTAAATCGAGTAAAGCAACTATGAGAAATATTAGCTTTTTTGAGATGAAGTTCTTTAGAAAGAAAGTATATGTAGTAAAGAAAAGAAAGGGTTGTAATTGTCCAAAATGTCATCCATATACAAAGAGGTATAATAAAAGGCTTCAATTACATCTGCCTAAGCGTATCTGGTAAAAGACTAAAAATGAAACCTCTAACATAACAAAACATAAACAAATCTGCAACAACAGTTGCACATTTCGTTCTCATTTGGGATTCCAACAATTTGTCTATAAACAGTAGTCATACTTAACTAGTTCTATATGTGTAAAAAATATTATCTTATATGAATATAAATGCTTCGAAAACAACTACGTGACAAGTCCACATAGGGTAATTGTCCAAAACCCTTCAACTAAATATTAGTGAGAATCAGAACTCGTTTACTGTAGTTGCCGTGTACTCAGTCTGAAATTTTAATATTTGCAAACATCAAGGGCGATAACATTGTAAACCACTCCTCAATTGTTCTCATTGTCAAACAAAACCGAGACCTTAATAATATTACCCCAAAAAGCATGGAAAATTAAATGCTATTTATTACAATCATCGTGAAACAATCACGCTCCATAGTCAGAGGACGATATCCTCTTTGTTAAATTAGAATATTACACAGTAATTGATGATCTTTCAAAGGAAAGTAGGAAACAATCAGACGATGGAATTCTTCGACAATTTAGAGCAATAACTTGATACTCATCTAACCTGTCTGAAATCCGTTTGATATAAAGTTACACGCCAAACTGTGTGAAAATCGAAACCAATTTATTTAATATATTGTGTACGAAAGCTGAAATTTGCATTTTTGCAATAATCAAGGACAATAACTCAGTAAGGCAGGTGTCAGTTCTGCTCATTGTCATCTTGTCAAAGTTCATATTCATATAAAGTCTCACACTAAATAATGTGAAGATCGGAATCCGTTTACTAAAGTAATGTGTGTACTCAAGCTAAAATGTGCCTATTCTTTCAATAACCAAGGGTAATAACTCTTTAAAGCAAGTGTCAGTTTTACTCAGTATTGAACTTGTCAAAGGCCTTGTAGGTATAAGGCCTCACACCATACAACATTTAGTGGAAATCGGAAACCGTTTAGGGCAGTTATTGTGAACACAAGAAATTCGCATTATCCCTGGCACAGGACAAAACAAAATTCATAAAAAGTCTATAACTCTTGTTAAAATTAGTAAAGTGTAACATAATCAGGTCTTGATTCTGTAGTTTGATATTTCATATACACATATAGGTTTCAAATACTGGAATTGTATTTGCCTAAAAGGACGTGTGCAAATTTCTTTATTTTCCTTTGAATGTTTGTTCAGCGATTTTCATATATTGGCTTGGTACGAATGGGTTACCGTAGAAATCGCGATGCTGTTACGAAATGCAAAGTATGCCAGAAGTCCATACAGTGGTTTCATATGTACAAGATCCCCATCTGTTAATATTTAAAAAATCAGGAGTGTATCTTTCCGGGTAAACGTTTTCGTTTTTTTCAGGCTTGGGTCCCCGCCTACTTCCTTATATATCAATTTTTTACCAAACTTGGTCAGTGTCTTCATGTCCATGAGAGTTCACCAGTTATTGCCCTTGATTTAATAAAAAATCCAATGGTTTGCCTTGTGAACACACTAGCACCTTCATTGTGCATCTGATATTTACCAAACTTGGTCAGAGTCTTTATATGAATGAACGGTCAGACAAGTTCGAAAACCATCCATACTGGATAAGGAACGCCAGAGTTATGGTCATTGATTTAATGGAAAATCTTATATTTTGCTTTCTGAACACTATTAGCACTGCATGAAAATAGGCATTTAATCATCAATTAAATTAGAATTAAACTACAATTTTACTTGTAATATAATGGAATGACAGTGAATTTAAATTATGATTAAATGTGAAGTTTAATTTACATTTAGTCAACATTTAATTTTCCACAAAATTCCGCGTTTTTATAATGATTTTAGTTGGGACTTAAATGTTATTATATATGGCATATACATGCATTTTGTGGAAATTAAATATAGAATCTTGAATTCTCAGGTCTGCCTAAATTCCAATTAAACATCTTTTAAATTTGGTATACTAAATCTTTATACCTGCTACAATTTCAATTAAACACCTTTAAATGTGGTTTACCTAAATCTAAGGCCTATTTAAATTTCAATAAAATGCCTTTCAAATTTGGTATACCAAATCCTTAGGCCTACCTAAATTCCAATTAAACACCTTTTAAAATTGGTGTACTAAATATTTAAGCCTGTTTAAATTCCAATTAAACACCATTTAAATTTGGTATACTAAATTTTTCAGCCTGCTTAAATTTCCATTAAAAACCTTTTAAATGTGGTATACTAAATCTTTAAGCCCGCTTAAAATCCATTTAAATTTGGTATACTCAATATCTAAGCCTGCTTAAATTCCAATTAAATTTCGTAAAGTAGATCTTTGAGCCTGCTTAAATACCAATTAAACACCTTTTAAATTTGGTATACTAAATCTTCATGTCTGCTTAAATTCCAATTAAATACCTTTTACATTTGGTATACTCAATATTTAAGACTGCTTACATTCCAATAAAACACCTTTTAAATTTGGTATACTAAATCGTTAAGCGTGCTTAAATTTCAATAAACACCTTTAAATGTGGTTTACTTAAATTTAAGGCCTACTTAAATTTCAATAAAATGCCTTTTATATTTGGTATACCAAATCCTTAGGCATACTTAAATTTCAATAAAACACCTTTTAAATTTGGTGTACTAAATATTTAAGCCTGTTTAAATTCCAATTAAACACCTTTTTAATTTGGTATACTAAATATTTAAGCCTGCTTAAATTACAATTAAACACCTTTAAATGTGGTTTACTAAATATTTAAGCCTGCTTAAATTCCCAACTAAACACCTTTTAAATTTGGTATAATAAACTGTTGGAGCTACTTTAATTTCAATTGAATACCTTTAAATTCGACACTAAATCCCAAGGCCTGCTTAAATTCCAAGTAAACACCATTTAAATGTGGTATACTATATCTTTAAGCCTGCTTATATTTCAATTAAACACCTTAAAATGATGCTTACTTAAATCTAAGGCCTACTTAAATGCCTTTTAAATTCGACAAACTAAATATCAAGGCCTGCTTAAATTCCAACAAAACACCTTTAGATTTGGAATTTCTAAATCATTACAGGTCTGCTTAAATTTCAGTTCATCTCCGTTTAAATATGGTGTACTAAATCACAGGGCATGCTTACATTTCAATTAAATAAATACCTTTTAATTTCCCAAGACCTGTTTAAATTTAAGCAGATGATCATATGTTGTTTACTATTTTTCAAGGTCTGCTTAAATTAAATATGACAGAAATTATACAAACAAACACTTTCTTTTTTTAAAAAATAACATTTAATAATCAACGATCATACAATGTATTTCATTTTTAAATTCAACATGGAAAATACATAGAGGATCTTAAACGAGTTCCCATTTCATATAAGATTTATGGAACGAGTTATGAATTATTTTAATTTTAATGAGCCTTTTAGCGAGTTAATATTAAAAATAATTCATAACGAGTTTCATAAATCTTATATGGAATGGGAATGAGTTTAAGATCCTTTTTATCACATAACATTGCAATCAAATTAGTAGAATAGAACCGCCACGACGTCAGACACACTTTAGCGCCAAAACGTCAAAAAATATATGACGTCGTAACATCGCATCTCACACGTAACGTTGCGTATACAATAGTTCGTGTTTTAACTCTTACAATATAGCAGTTTACGCCAACTTTTTAACAAACCAACAACAATGTTTTGTATAACGTGCATTATTTTTATATGCTGTCACAAATAATCAGTTTATGACTCAGATCTGGGTGAATTTGTAATCATTAAAATAGTTTCAGTTAATAAACTTGCGTAGTGTTACAGGTTTAACTCAACCAATCAAAATCGTTCCAGGTTGTATTACACGCGTGTCATACAATAGAATATTAAATGGGTGTTCGACACTGCTAACAAGGGACGTTATGTGATAAATTAAAATACGTGACAGACACCGCTGTTTCAAGTGCTATGTGTCGGTCACGTTACGTAGCAGACCCAAAACGTATTAAGTTGTATATTAAGCCTCACAGCAAAAGAATTATAAATCAGTCAGACAGACCTTTTTCCAGGCAGTAAATCATGTCTACTAATATAATTAATAGTATAACATGTGTTACTATATATATATATAGTATCAAAAATGGCTTGTTTTCGTGTAATACAGGCATTGTCTATGCGGTCATATTAGAAAAAGCGCGTGAAACGGCAAGCCAAAAGTCTATAAAGTGCCAAAAAAGGTTCCATATGAACTCTAGACTGCGTTATATATATTTAGCATTAAATTGTAGATATTTGTTTTAATAATCAACCACGAACCAGTCATATCGTGCATCCAACGATGATTGTACTTAATGGCAGCCAGAATGCTCGCTACCCTGTCAAAATTACCATAGTGCACGCAGGAGATCGTTAGAAGACCATGCAAAGATGAGGACAGACATTATGAAATTGTGGAATAACGATAAACAAGAACGATTCAGTCTAAAGCAAAATATGAAGTGATTTTTTTTTTGACTGGCTCGGAGATGTTGAACGGATCGAGGAAATCCAACTTGAAGTACTAAATATGCATCTAGAAGTGTTTGCTTGACCATTACGAAAAAAGATGGATCAAAGCCTAAACATTCATTTCTTTTTGTATCTCTCATGCGATAATTGTCAATAGAAAGTAGTCAAGTTCATATGAAACTACCACAGTAATTCGAAGATAGAGCTGACCCGTTTACCGGCGAAGAGACGACCATTCTACATTTTGGCGATGGTGTGATAGATTTAACTTATTGAATTATACATGTATAATATCAACTGTGATGTTGTTTTTGATCGAACGATCTTCATATAAAAATAATACATATTCTAATCTCATCTTTTTGTCCTTAAATTATATTTGCGAAACCAAATGCCATTTTTGAAATAGCTATTTTTCTACAAGCTCAAACATAAACGGAATATCTGACGACGTCAAGGCCGTGGACTGAAAACGTCACTGGCAAAAACGACGTCATTATTATGACGAATTTTCTTAAAAAGATTACAATTTTATTTGAGGGTGTGAATTAATGACATCACGGGACAAGGTACCGAATTGCCTATTTCAAATGGCACATTCTAAGATTGAGGTCTATTGACGTTATACGTTTATTTTATTCTTGTAAACAAATGAATAAAATGGATCTAAATAAAGAGTCTTATTTAAACAAAAAGTACACAAGTAGATAAAAACATTTTTACTTTGCACAATTTACTATCCAAAATGTAATAAACAGGGGCCAGTTGTTCAAAGAGGCGTTAAATGTAACGCTATGTTAAGCTAACGGAGCGCTAAAATCCTTAACATAGCGTAAGCAAACGCTACATTAATTATATGTTGTTCAAAACAGTTTAACGCTAATGTTAAGTTACACTAACGTTAAAAATTAATACCAGCGTTAAATATTAAAAAGCCATGTTAACGCCAGCGCTAAAACTTAACACCAACGTTAACATAGTGTTGTTAAGCATTTTCCCAGAATGCAGTTCTCTCACTTTGCACTTCCCACATAAACAAGATGGCTGCTCTGGATGTTTCTGATGCCAATTGTCAAAAAAAAAGGAAAAGAAGTCCAAATTTCAGCAAAGAAGAAGTTTTGAAACTGGAAGAAGAGGTCACAAAAGGCGAAAACTTGAAAGTGTTGACGAGTAAATTTTCAACAACTGTTACTAACAAACTGAAAAATGAAATATGGGAGCATATTGCCAGTGAGGTGTCTTCCCTTGGAGTTTGTACAAGAACGGCTCAAGATTGTTCGAACAAATGGCAAAATTTAAAACGAGAGGCCAAGGAGGCAATGACTGAGCAGAGATTGGAACAACGGATGACAGGTGGTGGGCCGAAGAAACTTTGTCTGACATCACAGCATGAGCGGATTGTGTCGGTGATGGGAGGCAGTGCTTCGTTTTCTGGTATAACTGGTGGCATGGACAGCGATGAGTGTGGTATGTGTGCATGTTGTGTTTAAGATATACTGAACAATATTTTGGTAATATGTAATTTCATTAACAATGTTGTCTGTCACCATGGGGAAGAGTGAGGAACAAACTTTTATGGATCTGTTATGTTAATTCACTCATACTTTCCATTTAAATCATTTTTTCCCCCTGTAATTCCTAAAAAACAATGCACACTCTATTTTTATAAGGAATTTTAGCACAAAAAAAAAGAGTATAATCTTGTTTATTCAATATCTTATAGTATGTCGTCTGCTGTCGAAGTGTATACAAGAGTATGTATTTTTAGTAACAACTAAACAAGGGATTCCCCATACATGTGCTGTTTACTTTTAGCTATACCCTCTTAAGAAAGCTAAGTCATTAAATGTACATTATATTTACCCCTACTTTATCATGTATAAGTGTCTTATAATTGACTATTTTTTTAAAATATGGTACCTTTCACTGGCAAACTGCGGTGAAATATGATCAAATATGCCCAACTTCTAATTCACTGAAATTACAGCCGGGATACCGTGTCGCTTAAATCAATAAAAAAAAAACTGGTTAAGTTCGAATTAGACTATTCCGATTACTCTAGTACATGGGAGTAAAGAATAGTTTCTAAAAGTATACACATTTGCACTAGCGGATCTGTTATGTCGAGCATTATTATAGTGAACGATGACGGCAGACCATACTGTTTAAGCGTTGTTTTGCACACGTTTTACTATGATCCTAAAAGTTAAGGTCTATGATGTGGAATACCTTGACCTTTTTTTCTCCAGATGGCATGAATTACATGGCCAATCTACCCCAGGAATCTGCTGAAGAGCCGCAAGAAGAGATGTCAGATGAACCTGAGACTTCAGGTGTTTCGTGCAGCAGCAGCAGGCAATCGAGTATGTGGAAACTGAAGGACCACATGAGGTATTAATGGTATTATTTTTCTCCACTTTTCTTTGAAATCCTTTCCATGCGTAAGTACGACTACACCTACGTCATAAATGTCAACATATAAATACAACCCACTGTCTAATTAGCGCATCTAGCAAAGGGGGTGGGGGGTGCGAGTGCAAGAGATGAGAAAAAAAAGTTTTGGTATGATGTTTTACGTCATTTTTAATACATACAGACCACCCACTTTTCCTGGGTAAAACCAGTACTGTACACCTCCCGCCATCCGTAAGAATCGTTACTTCTTCACAAATCGAGCTCCCAGTGGGATTGGCAAAAAAGTAGTTGAAGAGATAGAGAGGAAGTCCGGACCCCTCCCCTACTCCTCGCTGAGATTTGAGAGAGAGAAAGAGAGAGAGAGAGGAGAGAGAGTCAACCCTTCCCCCACACCCCAAATCTTAAATCCTCGACACTAACCACCGCCCACACGCTGACAAAAATTCCACGTATGGGTCACTCCATTTGAAAAAATTGAAAAGTTATAAAGAAAATAACATTTATAAACTTCAATGACAGTACGAAATTTGAAAGCAAAATAAATCAAAGTACTAAAAGTACTGAAAGACTGCGGTTATTACGAAATTAAAGAGATAAATGAAGTGGGGTTAATTGGCACGTAGCATGTCGAAAGTTAGGACATAATCATGTCTAATATTGCATAAACAATATTTGTTCACTATGCGTGGTACAATTATCAATGCCGTTCTAAATAACCGAGTATAACGCTCATAGATGAATGTGCATTTGTTTAATGAAGATATGTTTTGCAATTGCATCGTCATCGTTATCCGAACAATACTCAACCTATGCAATTTATTTTTCAGTAAATCAGAGGTAAAAAAGACCAAGAGAATCACACAAGAAGATCTGGCAGTGGTGCAGATGCGATACTTTGAGGGTGAGATTGCAAAACAGTCCTTAGAGATGAGGAAATTAGAGCTCCAAATAAAATTATTGCAGAAAATGGATGATACTAATGACAGACTCACAGCACAAGATCTGTTTGCTGCACTTCCCTTCTTATCACAGTAAAAGATACAGTTCATTGTTTTGTTTCTCATAAAAACAGCTTTTATTAAGAATATATATATAGGGAAGGACTTATATTTTAATATGCCATTTGCACAGAAAATGTAAAAAATATATTTTAAATAGTTTTTGAATTAAAGTAAATTGGTCCTTCTTTGTACTACATTGCATACAAATCAGATATCGGATTTTCATGCGAGGATGTCCTGTATATACTTTGTTAGTATGTTAATTACCTTGTTCACGACCGCTGCAATATGTAGCTTAACATCAGTTCAATGGAATGTACTACATCTGTATTATTTACTTGTTAAACTTATTTGTATCACTATAATTTCGTGGTTTTATTAATACACATAAATGGTAAGGCTTATAATAAAATTATTTCTTATAATTCAGGAACCAAGTTTCTGCTGTATATTTAGAAAACTATATGTATATACCTAAATGTTGGACATTCTGTGATGAGCATCTGGGAACAGTCATAACAAAACATTTTATTGTTAAAATTGTAATTATTTCCCGGAAACCCATATTTCACATGAATAGCTAAGTGTAGATGTAATAAAATATGTTCATAACAATTATTTCACGTCATATGGCATTGTTACTGAAACTGAAATACACGCTTAAGTGAATGTCTTCACGAAAAGAACATGCTGACGATGTGATCCCGGACGGTCTGACCGTCACGTCTGTGTCCAGCGTAGTTCTCTTCCGGTATTTCCTGGTCATCTACCTCTTCGTCTAGGTCTGGTTCGCTCAAAAGGAGCGCAATGTTGTGCAATATGGCACAGGCCGTAGCAATCCTACACACTTTCCTAGGTGCCATCCTCACCTTAAATGAAAGGTTAATTACTTAAAACTAAAGTGTTTATAAGGTTAGCCATTTATCAAGTGTGGGACATATTATTGCTGTAATTGCAAAGCCAGACAAGAAAAGTATTGAGTTAATTAGTGACGACGACGTTTTATTACATCATATACTGTTTAAAAAATGGAAGCTTTACAAATGCACTAATGAAATAATATCAATGTTTCAGTCATACCTTACGAACCGCAGTAAAATTGTTACGATAAATATAATTGGTACTCTTATCAGACCATAAACATATAACATGTGGCGTTTCACAAGGGATCATACTTGGGCCACTATAATTTGTATTATTTATAAACGATCTACCTATATGTCTAGTAATATAGACGTGTATGCTGATGACACTACAATTTACGATGTACAAATAGATATGATCAATCTAGAAGAAAAAAGTACAATATTCGTTAGACCACCTTCAAATATGGTGTAAAGATAATGGTATTTGATTAAATACTGGGGAAAAACACAAAGTCATGTTCATTACAACTAGACAGAAACGTGCACATATGAATGATACCTGATTGATGCTTAATTGTGGAAATATAGATGTAAAAATAACGGGCGACAAAATATTAGGCGTAAATATTGACGAAAATATGCAATTGAATAACCATTTTCAGTATATTTCCATAAAGATATCGTCATGGTGTGGCTTCTATCCACAATACGTTCATATATATCGCGTGAACATAGCTTATTGTTCTACAATACATATTTACAACCTTATCTTAATTATTGCTGTGTTATATTTGTGAAATATATATACTGAAAGGAAAAAGAAACGCAGGGTGCGTATTTCCGCTTTATATTGTATGTTTAATATGCTACTGCTAATCGAATGGTACAGGGCGACATTAGGCCTGTCCTTTTAGAAAGAAGGTTTAAACAGCACTGAACACACCAATGGTTACCCCTTTAAAGTTTCATTATCGTCAGAATGTGCATTTGGCTCAAGCAGGTGAGCAAACTTAGGTTTTAAATGTTGCAATCACTTAACATTAAATACAGTACTGAACTGGCTCAATTTTTCAAAGAGGAACTTCAGCATTTATGAATTTCTTGTTACAACGTGTACTGTTATTAAAACGTCTACAACATCACAGTTGTGTCCTTTCTCTAACTAACTGCACTTTTTTTTTTTACAAAACATCTTGGGATTTCCTTGAATATATATGGAATTAAGTGTGCAGTATATGCAATATATAGCGGAAATACGCACCCTGCGTTTCTTTTTCCTGTCAGTATACTCATTCGAAGAAATTGGTTTTCTTCAAAAGGCATGTAAAACATGTTTGCAGACGATATGGTTTTGTTGGGTCTTACCCCAGGCGATTTATACTCATCATTGGATAAGCTAAAATAATACTAACGGAACTTACGACGTTGTATTTCGCATATTTACTCTAATAGATAGTGTGACAACAAGACAATAAAACTGTTTTGTCTTTATCTCAAATCTAATTTCAAATCTCTTATATTATTGGAGGTTACAGGGTTCAATCCTCCGTGGTGCCACTGAGTTTCATCGGTGTGTTCTTGGGCAAGACACTTTCCCTTAGCCTCGTCCGTCGGATGGGGACGTAAACCGGGCTGTCCCGTGTATCGGTCTATCCTCCGAGCACGTTAAAGAACCATAGGAATCTATTCGTTAATAAGAGTAGGGCAGGTTCCCGGATTCCTATGTATCCTTCCCCTCTCTCTGGGGCGGCTCTAAATAACCTTTACTGTGTTGATGAGCCGTTAAACAACATTCAATTCAATTCAATTCTTATATTATTGTATAGTTCATGCGATATATGATGTATTAGATGAATACTATTCAGATTTAATCACTTATGCTCAATTAAAGCATGTTATATGTGGGAGTGTACCTTAAAATGCTACTGAAAGGTAAAATAAATGCATACTCAAAAAATTGCCTATACTACACTATTATATACACCTAATTCCACGCAATATTTCAGATATATCTCAAGTCGTTTTTACTAAAAAAATACGACTTTTATTACAGAAAGGACAATGCTGTCGTGTAGTAGACCTTTTAACCAAAGTATGCTTTGTGACACGAAATTCATAAATGTTGAAGTTCCGCTTTAAATAGTCAATCCATTTCAGTATTATGTTAAGAGGTTATACGAATCTTTCATGGGTATCCGGTGAAGATAGGGAATTCCAACCCTCGGTATAAGTGTTTTTATCGGAACCGAGGCTTGGAATTCCCTATCTGAACCGAATACCCATGATAGATTCTTTTTCTTGCATATCAGAGACATGTTGTGCGTTAACGCCTCCAGCTACTTGCGTTTTGAATGTTTTCCTGCATACCGGATGTTGGCGCGCGTGAATTTTTTATCTCGACACTAGGGTGAGATGGAAATATCTACCCCCGGTAAAATGACGGATATCCTTGTCCGGTATGCAAGAATGCAACGTCTAAAGCCTAATTTTAGGCTATTATAAGAATATTTGTGTTTCTTTGGTTTAATATTATAACAAAATAACATATACAATAATAACTCAATAAAATAGTATATTGGTACAATAACAACAATACATGCAGTCAATATTACTTGATTTCTAGACATGATTATGATGTATTTTATATTGTAACGAATGTGTGGTGAATGACTTGTAAAATAAAAAACAATTAAAAAATAACATTTTCTGTGTGTTTTAATCATACTATTTCATATATTTCAACTATTTACATTTTAAAAAACAATGGCATTGAAGTTCAAAATAAATTTAGAAAAAAAATGAATCTGATAAATAACTTTTCGAAATGGTTGTATTAATAGTGTATTTTATATAATTATGTTTACCTCCGAATGCAACACATGGAACCTTCTCTTCCATCTACCGAATGTCCGTTCAATGGTGACACGTGTGCCTGTATGGGCTTTCTGGTATCTCAGCCTTGCTGGAGTGTCTACCAGTATAAAGGGAGTTTGCAGGAAGGGTCTGCAAGGATATCTATTTAATAAAAAAAAAATCATGTATATATGTGCATGTGGTTTTACATGACGTTAACACACCTTATTTGGTTATGTAGGGACATCGGACAGCAACCTATGAGGTAGATTAGATAAAGGGTGAAGTTTCTCCATCAAACATGCCTCCACCATGGAGCTAACCCACGGGGCAGATGTTCTTTTTTTTTTATTATGTAATGTGAATCCTCTATCGTATCTCTACCGTATCGCATATACGTATAGCTATACGCTATGGTTTATGTTTTCGACTGAAAGGCCCGAAGATATCCGATTTATTTAATAGCTTAACGAGCTTGGTATGATCCGTTCACCGAAATCAAATAGTTTTATGGAGGTGCCCGATTGGTTTAAGGCGTCTGCTACTGGGCGTCCTTGGACTGCAGCTTCGAATCCATTGGTAAGTGGTTAGAACAAAATAATTTCCAACAATATGATATTTTATGATACACTGGTGAAGGGTGGAGAAGGGAGCTGGACCAAAGAAAACGATCATAAAGCGTTTTTTCAGCCCACACATATTGTTCTTATTGTTTAAATGGGTGTATAGAGGACTTAAACCTATACTATGGCAACCAGGGTCATTAAAATACATTTATCGATATATCGTGTGGTCACGAACATCATATTGATGTTTTCTTGGTGTGAATTTAGTTCAGAATCAACTTTTAAATAAATGAAATAAAACATCCTACGGACCGAACCTATAATTTTTGACCGATGGAACAGAAACGGACAATTTTATCTCATTTCATGGAGGTAAACTAACCCGCTGTCTCCAAGAATAACTCCATCCGAAAACGTTCTGTGTTGTGCCTCCAACTTCTGCCTCAGTCCAGAGGTCCTGAATACGTGACTGTCATGAGCTGACCCAGGCCAACTAGCACAAAAGCTGGTGAATTTACCTGAAAAACAAACCAAACACATTGTGATTGATAGACTGATAGACCCTGTGATGTGTAAACTCGTTTTTCTTCTTCAGACTTCATTACGCGGACCGAATATTACATTTCGTACCCCAGGGGCTGGGTGGGGGGATGTGTAATAAAAAAAAAATCGAGTGTGTGGTGGCGGGGGTGGTGCGGTGTTTGAGGCATCCACTCCTGATCTTCACAGCGTGCACGTCGCGGAGAGGGCACAGTCAGCAATCAAAGAGGATTGACCAAGTGGGTCGATCCTTGCCGCGCACCGCCCTCGAACGTACCGCAGGGACTGCCGGAACACCGTTTATCTTGCAGTATATTGTCTTACTGCAAGAACGGAGGATTGCTGACTGCCTGAAAGTGAAGATGTCTCCTGCGTTCCCATCACAGCACACATCATCTGACGTCCACAGATCCCGGAAGTCTTGTCCGCGAGCCGGAAGGAATAGTTCACCGTTCGGCTTACATTCGACAACCAAGGGGGAAGGACGTCGGGCGGTGTGTGCGGCGCAGGGGTCATACTGTGATGGGTGTGGCCCCAAAAAAGATCGTCACCACTCGTAGAGGATGTAGGACACAGTAGCGGATGTAGGACCACCACGCCAGCAGCCGACCACCATGCCAGTTCAGTACAGACCACTCACCGCCGCAGCGAAGACTATACAGAGCGAAAGCGACATCCACCTACACATCTACAATAGAAATGACGACGCAGCAGCACAACATAACCAACGCATCCATCTAGAACAGACCAGACTCTATTGTGCCCATCGCGGCAGGGAAACTTGTCGTGTTAGTTGGCGGACGGTCTATAAACCTTAGAACTACACACACACACACACGGTGTTTGAGGCATAGAGGCATAGCTATATGTGTAAGAATTGAGCAAAACAACACAGAAATATGTATGTAAAAAAATGTGTAATAAAAAAACGAGTTTCGAGTGGGGATGGGGGAAACTTGAGGCGGTGTGGGCGGGGTGGGGGAGGTCAGGTAGCGGAGAGGGGGCAACATAGATATGCGTGTAAGAATTGACCGAAACAACACAGAAATATGTAAAAAAAAAAATCGAGTTTCGAAATAGTAGGGTGGTGGAGGCGTGGGGGACATGGTTACATAATTAAGTGTAAGAATTGCCAAAAAAAAAAAGTTTTCGAGTGTGTGTGTGTGTGTTTGTGTGTGGGGGTGGTGTGGTGGTGGGGTGAGGGGGGGGAGGGGGGTGCAAAGCTGTATGTGTAATAATTGAGTAAAACAACATAGAAATATGTATGTAAAAAAATGTGTAATAAAAACGAGTTTCGAGTGGGAATGGGGGAAACTTGAGGCGGTGTGGGCGCGGGTGTGGGGGGAGGGGAGGTCAGGTAGCGGAGAGGGGGCAACATAGATATGTGTGTAAGAATTGACCGAAACAACACAGAAATATGTAAAACAAAACTCGAGTTTCGAAATAGTAGGGTGGGGGAAGGCGTGGGGGACATGGTTATTTGTGTAAGAATTGCAAAACAACAAACAGAAATGTGTAAAAAAAAAAAAGAGGGGGTGGGGGCATGTAGTGGGGAAGGGAAGTGAGGGACGGCAAACGGGAAGGGGCGGGGAGGAAGGAGCCCCATGCCCATAAAGTATGAATAAGATGCATAATGCTATAAGAAATCCCAAATCAAAATACAAATGTAATACATATAATTGTAAACACAGCTGACACGCAACCCTTTATGTGGGATGCCGACGCTGACGCAGGAGTGATAATATTAGCTCTTTTATTCTTTGAATAGTCGAGTTAAAAATGTATTTTTCTAAAGAAACCTTGATGTTGAAAAGACAATGAACTATTCACTGCCACTAATACTCCAATTCTCCTCCATTTAGGGACCGATCTTATTTTTATCAAGAATAGGAGTGGAGGCTGAGTTTTTTCCCCCACCCACCAAGTCACCTCTCAATGTTTTCAGCCACCGTTTCGAGGGTGTGTGGGTATGGGGTTGAGGGGGATGGGTGTGGGCAACAGCGACTAGCATACCACAGAGGGAGATTAGTCATCAGGATATATTTTTTTTATCACTCCAAGTCGGATTATTTTTTCAGATAAATGCCCAGTCCCCTACCAAAAATATGACTATCGCTCCCTTAATCCAAAATGTTATTTTATCAGTGATGTAAGCATGAAATACAAACGCTTCCTCCACTATCTATCACGGAATCAACGCATTTTTATCACTCATTTGACTTATTTAATGCAGATTTATAAACAAAGATAATGATTAAATGCAGCAGCTGATTGGACATAAAGTTATGTAAGTAAATAAAAACTTGAATGTATTATAAAGACTAAATAATGTATGATAAAGTGGGTGGGGTAACGTAAACAAGGTAAACAAACCTTCGTGATCACATACTGCCTGGATATTAACACTGTGAAAACCTTTCCTGTTGATAAAGGATGGCTCATCTTCCCTTGGTCCTTGAATCCTGACATGGGTACCATCTATGCATCCAACCACATTTGGAAACCCCTTCTTCCGGAAGAAGGCCCGTTTGATCGCTGTCTTCTCTTCTAGGGTTGGCCATGTTACAAAGTCATTAAAATGTTTTAACAGGGAATTGGTCACATCCTCTATGGCCCTACTCACTGTCCCTTTATTAAATCCCATTGTGTCTCCTATAACTTCTAAAAAGTTCCCTGATGCATAAAAACGTAGAGCTATCATAAGTTGATCTCTAACTGACAACGCATTTCCTCTTGAAGTTGGATGTTCAAGGTCTTCTTTCAACAGATCCTCAAGAAAATCCAAACTGTCATGTCCAAACCGGTAACGACTTCTCATTTCTTCGTCTGATAACCTATCTAAATGGGTTGTTCTTCGATATTCTCGTGGCTTTCGCAAATTCGCATGAAAGAAAGCGGCCATCTTGGATAAAGATAACGCTAGCGTTAAAATTTAATTGAGGTACATTACCACAATTAAATTGGACCGTTAAATTAGCTATTTAACGCACTGTTAAAAGTAACGTTGATTTGAACAACAGGTTTAATGCTACGTTAAAAGTAACGTAACGTTAAACCTTACTTAACGTAGCGTTACATTTAACGCCTCTTTGAACAACTGGCCCCAGGTCTTTAACTGGCGTTATGAGGCCCAGTATCACAAACAGGCACATCTACCCTGGGATAGGTGTGCCTGTTTGTGACTTTGGCCCTTGATAGCCATATGAGGCCCTCAAGCTAAAGCTCTCGGGACTCAAACGGCTAACTCGGGCCAGTATCACAAACAGGCACACCTACCCCAGTAAATAACCTCTAAATTCAAGTCAATAGATTTCCTGAAACCCCCAATTCTATTCGTCCGAGACCTGAGGCACTGATCTCAACGACAGCCTGTCTCCTCTCACTCTCCTCACTCTCTGCTTTTTACTCCGACTGGTCATCGTTTTCTCTGCTTTTTTGTCCAGTTCGCTAAAAAACTTGTTGGCTTTGTCACTCCGCCAAGCCAGTTTTTTTATAGCGAAAAACTCCTCATTGTCCGACTCCACCACAGACTCTGGCGACATGAAGTCGATCGTCAGTAAAGATTTGATCTGCCCCTTCAACTCATCCGTGTAAGAATGCTTCTTAAGAAGTGCTGTTTCCCTGAAAGAGAATTCAAACATGTGCTTACAAGAACTCTTATCAGTATCAGGAAGCTAGACATGTGTGACCCTTTGAACGAGAGGCTATGATTAGTTATTGGGTTCGTTACTGATCACTTACAGAAATATGTGGGGTCAGTTAGATTTATAGGGGGCGATGTAATAGTCGAGTCCCCATATAACTATTTGCAAATGATTTAAACTCTGAATCGGAATTGTAGTCTATAATGTTTTAGTGACCCTCTATGAAATCAACTGACCCACTTTAGAATAATAGAGGGTCACCATGTGACCATTCTAATCCAATGAAATTCCTAGGATTTTGTGCAAGGTGCAATAATGTGTGCTACATAGACATTTTCAGTGACACTTTAAATGTGTAACTTGTAGTTATTCACAGACCACCATGAATATGTTCTATTTGCATATTCCTCACACATTTTGCTGAAATCTAGACTGCTATACTTATAACTTTATTTTAAAACCTTTATAAAAGTTTTAATAAAATTCACTAGAAAACATTTATCAGAACAATTAAGTATAGCAAAATAGTGTTAATGACATTCTGTATATTTGCTGGACGAAAATCAAATGCGAGACATTTCATGTGGGGGAAAAGCAAATATTTGCATAAGATGTTCTCGAAGATTATGCATAAACATTAGTTGGGTATTATCTTTTCGAATAAAATTTAATAAAATGCGAACAGTGAAAACAATACCCACGCGAATATAACTCATTTTAAAATTCATGACAAGAGTGGTAATTGTGGTTATTTAGACACCCACAATTAAGTCAGTCTTACCCTCTTACGACGCTCTATCCCAGCCATTTTCCGCTTGTGCTGGTCCGTTTTACCACTCGCCAATCTCTGCTGATCATCTCTAACAGAAATGTAATACCTTCCAATAGCCGCTGAGACACAATGCGAGTTTACACCTTTCTTAAACATGGATCCATAACAAATGTGTATTATGCAATTCATATTAATTCTAATACTGAAATGTATGTAACAGCTTCCATAAGAAATGGCTATCATGACTCTTATTTCTAAAAGGGACTGAAGGCGATCCGGCAAATAACTGTAAATAAATCCAATTTCAACTAACATGTGCTTCAGTTTCAAACTCAATATGCAACTGCATTAAAATGGGCCATATGTTGCTTTCTGTTTAGTTATTATATAAAATAGTTTTAATGTTAACTCATAAATATTAATTCATGCATTGTATATATGGGGTTCATATTGCTTTCAGTTGATAATTTAATTGAAAGAAAAGTCTATGTAAAACATGTGACCCTGGGGCAGGGCCAAATTTGACCCCAGGGTCTCCATTTCAACAAACTTGTTTAAAGACCATAAGCAGATGGCAAATGCAAAATATTAAACCTCTGGCCCTTGTAGTTTCAGAGTAGAAGATTTTTTTAAGTTTGAAGTTTTTGGTAGAGGACCACAAGCTTATGGTAATGCAAAATATTAAACATTTGGCTCTTGTAGTTTCAGAGGAGAAGACTGGCAAAGTTTGGTAAAGATCAAATCCAAAATGAAGATGCTCGAGTGTTCACAAGGCTAAATAAGGCAAATTTCCGTAACTCAAGGGGCCATTACTCTGGTGTTACTGGTCCGATATATCAGGTTTTCGAACTGTTCCGAGATCTCATTATATCAACAATCAGATCTCATTATATCAACAATCGAGACAAGTTTTTTAAAGATTAAATACAAAATGAAGGTACTAGATTGTTCACAAGGCTTAATAGGGCATTTATCAGCAAAACAAGAGCTATAGCTGGCTGGTTTTCGAACTTGTCCGAGCTTTCATTGAAATAAAGACACTGGCAAAGTGTCGTAAAGATCTGATTATTCATGAAGTCCCTATTGCGCTAACAAGGTAAAAGTTAACGACGGACGGACGTACAACTCGGCATCCCATAAGCCTTCGGCCAGTAGAGCTAAAAACTAGCTTTTTTTTAAATTATTGCTCATTTATGATTTTTTTTCAGGGAGTATTTGCTCGACTCAAAAACATTAAAATATGATGTTTTCTGACATTTATACCATGGTATATCTGGTTTTCTAATTCTTAAAAATATTTTCAAATTTGGAATTTAAAACTTGGCAATTCAGTAAACCAAAATGGGCTCTTTAATTCGTATAAGGATGGTGCTCCTAAAAAGGAAACACCAGCAACGTAACTGAATATTAAACTTGATTCAACGTACATTTAATCACTCCTCGATCCACAGCGCCATAGAGCCCCAGAACAAAATCTTCTATGTGCTGGCTCATCTCCTGATTACATCGAGAGTCATGTCTGAAAAAAAATTAAAAAAATAAATAAAAGAAGTTCTGTTCTTATGCAATGTAGTAATGTAAATAAAAGCAAAAAAGGGCCATAACACCAGAAAAAACTTGGCATATAATCCCTCAAACGTTTTCAGATAAGATGTCATTTTTAACTATATAACTTTATGTTAAATTCATGTCACCGTAGCAGCCATATTGAATATTTGACGGAAATCAAAAACGCAAGCTTGATAGAGGTCAACCCAATGGTTGGCGGCGCTATATATTATATTTTTTCTTCGGGTGGTGGGGTGAGGCAGATATTTTTTTACGTGGGCGCTGACCGATATAAATTTCTACAGGTCGTTGGGTATAAATGATAATATACGATTCTGTAGGTGGTGGGTGTTTCGGAGATTTTGTTTTATTTCTATCGGTGGTTGGGTGAAATCTCTCGGCGACAGTACGCGATACCAAAGTGTATTCCAAAATCGGCACAATGTTTTTGTTTTTTTAACGGCATTTCGCTAAAGGGATTAACGCTGATATGACTCGAGTTACGGGTGTGACGTCACACCTCACTCTTTACAGTGGAGGTATGTTCTGCTGTCTCTGAAGCGCTCTTGAAATGTTTATAGTACGGTACGGCTTTTGCCCCCAACCATTTACAAGTGTCCAAGTGTCGATCCTCACTTTTTTAATCGGTTTTGCAATAAATTCAATGCCAGGCATGTGTGTTTGCAAGGAAAACATGTGGAAGACATGAGGAAACAGTATGCAACACAGTTTATAAAGTCAATGACGAGTGGGACGTTGTTCTCGCAGAAAAATGGACAGCGTCATTGCATGTTCGCCCCACACATAGATTCGCCGATTCACCCACCATTTCTTATTTATTTATTTATTATTACGTAAAATAATAAAAAAGGATATTATGATGTAAATTATAAAATAAAGAATGAATTTAAAACCACAGGCACATCGTCTGAGTTTTGTTTTGTGGTACAAATAAATATAAGTAGAATATGTTTATTAATGTATGTTATAATTGTTTTTGTCTCTACTTTTTTTGTTTTTAAAAGAAGATAAATATTAACACAGTCCAAAATAAAAAGGAAAATCCCAGTTATCTCTTTAAATTACCCATCCAAAACAACCAAATTCCACTTGGATCAATAAACAGGTGGGAGTGGGGCGGTTAGCTCCAAAAATATGGATGTTTGTTTTTGTAATGTCTTCATAAAAGTTTCTCTTTTTTTTAATCGCTTCTATAGAGGGTGGTGGGGTTAGACCAACACATCTCTTCTATAGGTTTATTTTTTATTTTTAATTGCTTCCTTGGGGGAACCGTTACCTATAAAATTATTCTGTAGGTAAGTCTTTTTTTTGTGGAAAAAGCCTCTGTATAGGAGGTGTCTTGATTTAAAGTTCTCTCTGCCCCACCCCCCCCCCCCCCCCCCCCCCCCCCACACACACCCACTACCACTTTGCTATTATGTTTATATTATTAATTAAAAATGTGTTGATTTATTTGGTTTATATTTTTAAAACAATCATTAAAACTATAGGTGGTGGGGTAAATTGAAAATCAAAATCTATAGTGTGTGGGTAATGAAAATACTTAGGCGGTGGGGTAAAAAGGAAATAAATATATATAGGTGATGGGTAAAAGGGAAATTTAAATATGTAGGTGGTGGGGTAGTGCTGGGAATTGGCTGAAAATTCATGATCGATCATCAGAACATTTAACCGACCGATGATCGATCATTAATCGATTAAACATGGCTGCTATGAAAGACAAATGTATGCCTTTTTTCAAACTATAATGAGCCTGTACGAAATATCGTGGCGTATTCTACCCGGAAACCAGGCGGAATCCGCCTGGAAAGTAGAGGGAATTAGAATTTGACGGGCGTCATTGAACAGGACTGTAACATTTTTTGAAGTTTTGACGCCTCTTCAGAATGATTTTATGCCGCCCGGCAAAAGGCGTCCTTTTAGATGACGGGCGTCAATTTGGACTTAGAAATTTCACTGAGAGGCGGTCATTTCATACTTAAACATTTTACAGAGGCGTCATTTTGGACTTATTCATTTAACTGAGGCGTCATTTCATACTTAGGATTTTACAGAAAAGTTATTTTGAAGTTAAATATCAGGGCGACATTGCATGGTACTCAGAATATTTAAGGGTGGATTTGTTGGTGGGCGGGGGAGGGTTTAAAAAGGCATATCCTGCCCTTAAAAAATGGCAAAAATAAACATTCTAAGTGTATGCCATGCTAGGCAGGCCACCCAATAACATTGCAATTAATTCAAATTTAATCATTGGTTTCTTTAATTGACTGGCGTTCATAAATTGCAAAGCTCGATTCTAGGGATGTGACACAACATTGACCTATGTACTGCTAAGATCATAGATCAGTTATTCATAATTTTCCATAGCAGAGACGTTGAGATTTTATCTTATTTTCAGGTTTACCATCACCAATTACAAGTAAACCTCCGAGGTGTATCGAATGTAGTTCCTATAATAAAAAGTAATCCCTCCTTTTTCGATGGAAATGGGCATTTATAGTAGGGGAAAACTGCCCATTTCTATTCGATTTTGTGGTTATATGTATAAGAAGCGTATTAATAGGTTTTTACTGGATCACTGATGAACATTTTCGAAATTTCGACTCTATGCTTACACGTTGTGAGCAATGAAAACAGTCGATCAATAAAAACAGCTGTACCCTTGACCTGTTTAGTAAACAAACAAGAACTTTCTTACATGTCTTGTGACCCCGTGTTTTCTGGTGATTTTTCAAGTGGAAAAATAGTTTTCTACTATGAACATTACACTGCTGCATTATCCATACTTGAGTTGAATTTGCAGCAAATCATTAATATGTGCTTTAACATGGTGTCTATGGGGAAAATAATTAGTGCTTGTCGATACCTTTCAGTAGGTGAAAAATTAGTGTTACTCGGTTTTTATCCTTACAATAGTAAAATAGTAAAATAAAAAATCTCTGCGGCAGAATAAATAGACGATTATTTCCAAGATTTTGATTTGAAAGATACATATATTATGAATCTTTTTGCATGATGTGTATAAAATATGCAGGGTTTTTAAAGAATCACACTGTAGATACCTTAAATTTAACAGTAAACTAGGTCGAACATCAAGATAAAGACACAGTTTATCACTTATTTCTGGTCACTGACTGGTCAGTTTTTTTGTTGATGCTCTATCAAAATTATGCTTAATTAAAGCTAATTATCAAAATATTAAAAAAACAAAAAAACACTTGTGTCTAAATGTAAAATGGTATTTCTCTGCCCACTGTTAGTTTTGACTAGAAGAGTATCGAATGTATGTCTTTTTCTTGCCTTTTTAGATATCTGTTTAGAAAACTTGAATAGATAACTTCGCCAATGAAAAAAAAAAACATCTACGAGTACGAATAGTCTTTAGTACGAAATGTCATGAAAGTTCGTTCTGGGAAAGTTCTCTAGTAAATATTCAAATCCTACTTGCATTAAATTAAACAAAAAGACCACACATAAAGGTATGACTTATTACAACGTAAATACATGCTTTCCTTGCAGTTGATACGTAGAGAATCGTGAGAATTCATTTTCCATTTCCTGATGTTGACAATTCACAGTTATTCGTACTATCACAAAGCAAACCGATTAACACAGCCCTAGTTTTTTACGGTGTAGGATTTTCTACCGTCATGCTATAACAGGCCTGTCCATATTATATAAGGCCTGTCCGTACAACATTCTATATAAGGCCTGTCTGTACTATATGTGGCATGTCCATTCTATATATGGCCTGACCATACTATAGGGACTGTCCATACTATATGTGGCATGTCCATACTACATAAGCCCTGCCCGTACTATGGAAGGCCTGACCACATTTTATAAGGCGTGTCATACCTATATAGCGGCATGCCCGTACTATATCAGGCCTGAACATCTATATAAGGCACTGTCATAACTATATAAGGCCTACCGTCTAGTATAAGGCCTGCCCTACTATATCAGGCATTTATATACTATATAAAACCTGCCATACTAAATAAGGCGCGCTCATACTATATTAGGCCTGCCCGTACTTATATAAGGCCTGCCCGTACTAGTAAGGCCTGTATGGCATGTCGCGTACTATATAAGGCGTGACTTTTATATAAGGCCTCCAATACTATATAAGTAGTGCCAAAAGGCCCTGCCCACAATATATAAGGCGTGCCTTTCTATATAAGCACTGCCCATATTATATAAATCGTGCCGATGGCAATATAAGGCCTGCCCATACTGTATAAGGCGTGCAATTTTATATCAGGCCTGCCCATATTATATAAGAACCTGTTCATACTATATACGGAATGCCCATACTATATAAG